>VXBW01006824.1:495468-672517 GCA_013400375.1 Thinocorus orbignyianus
AACTACCCATTACTGATGACATTTTGAATTGTACTGTTCTTTGAATGAGCACTAATAGTTTAGAATATAATATACAGTTATATGAAATAAATTCCAAATGCAATAGAAAAGAAATTGTGTAAGTGCATCTTGAGGAGAAAAATTAACCGAAAAAAACCCTGCAGGTCAATGGTAGATATTTTTCTTTCTTTTATAGGATTCTTCAACAAGAATATTGTCGTAAGAAGTGTATCTGTTCAAATCTCAAGATTTCTTTTTCTGTATGTCTTCATACAGGTGAGATCTGAAATGGATAAATTCATATTTCTATCTTTTTTTCATTTTCTTTATTGCTTTACACTGACTGTGTATATAAATTATACATCTGAATGAATATTAATGGCAGCCTCCATGGATTTGAGTACACAAACACAGAATGACTTTTGAATTTAAGTGAAGAAAAGGTATTCAGAAGGAGAGGTTTTTTTTAGATAAGGAAATCACACCTAAACACTCCTCTGGAAAAGGAATAATGTAGACAGAAACGTGGCCAAAAGCAGTGCTAATTTCACATCTATGGTTGGCTGTTGTTCTTAGCCCACACTATTTAAGCTTGTTGAACATCTTAAATAAAACTTTGATCATTTCTGGTCACGGCCTATAGAAAAGTCAGTATTTGATGGGTGGTGGCCAGCAGGACAGCATGAGATGTTGTGGTCCCACTTTGTTCTTATGATAAAATTTAAATAATATAATTGAATAACAACTGACAGGGTTATTAAGCATTGGAACAGGCTGCCCAGAGAAGTGGTTGAGTCAGTATATGAAAGACAAGCAGACATAGCGCTTAAAGATATGGATTAGAGATGGGTTTTGTCATTATTAGGTTGATGGCTGGAGTAGAGGATCTGAAAGGTCATAGGCAATTCTATGATTCTATGAAATACAACATCTCAGTTACTATCCAATTGAAAATAGTTTTATGTCAATATAGTGAAAATTAAACACTGCATCAAATTTTCATTTTCAAAGAACTTTCATGTTTTTCTATTTACTCTGCTTTCTCCTGATATTTTCCTAAAGTAATTTTGCTTGCTGCATTGGATTATAAAATAGTACTTAAATGGAGCACCCTGGTTTCTGGAATGATGTTGGTGAAATGTGGATCAGCTTATGGTCTTGACACATGAAGAAAATATATGTGTTCATTAAAATTACACTGATAATACTCAGAAACAACAGCAAACTGATTTACCTGTAAGCAGTAATTAGTAATTTGTAATAGGAAAAGTCCCAAATCTTGGACCTGAGTGGACTAACAATTTACAAAGAAGCCAACATGTTTTGAGGTTTCTCATTACAGTTTGTAAGGAAGCAGACCACATCAGAAAGAAATCTACTCCCATTTCTCTGAGAGCATTTTATTAAGAACAATTTCACTTTCACTGAAGTAAATTTATCATTTCACAATACAAAAAACACACCAAAAAACCCAAACCAAACAACAAAAAAACCCCAACTGAAACTCCCTTTGTTGGATCATTTTCATGTTGGTTATTTTTTTCTTGAAATATACAGTCAAAAGCAGGCAAGGAGCATAAGAATATAGAATTCATTGTTAAAATAAATTAAGGATAGTCATAACCAAAAAATGAAAATCAGTACCAACAATAACTAGGAAAAGTGTAAATAAAAATGACAAACAATTGAAGGGAACATCATTAATACAGAAGTGTTAAAGCAACCAGAGCTCCCACGGAATCAGCCCAAGAGAAAAAAAGGAGGAGCAGGGGGAAGGAAAGGAGATTCCAGAGTAATTGTTTATATAGCCCACCATACAAAAATGACTTTCTGTTGTTGAGCAACGTATTAAAGTAGCTCTGTTTTTCCCTGTAATCAACAAAATTATGCAGCGAAGAGTGACAGCAATAACAATCATTTCCATAACGAATGAATAAGTCCAACTTATGCACAGGTAACTTTTCATTAGGACAATTAAATTAACATTAATTCTTAGGAAACTGCCACCTACATTTGTTTATGTTCACACTCAAAACCACACACAAGATACAGAGACTTAAACCAAAACTGTACATTGTGCCTATGTGTTTCTCTCTCATTCTTCTGTGATATTTTTTCCTAGAAAAAGATTTATAGTGAAAATCATGAGCAACTTGTTGGCCCTGAGCACTTTCCACAAATTCTTTCTTACCAATTATGAAAACAGTTACGGCTTTCCATTTTAAGCCACCAAATGGTAAACAGGAACAGTATAAATAAGATTAAGAGTCTGAAAGTCCCTGCAGCTATTCAAAGGTTACTCTTCTACAGAATCTGCAAGAAAAACCTGTTGCTTTTGGCTTAGCTAAGAGCTCCCTGTGATTCTAATATCAAGCTAAATATAATAGATGAAAATGTTGCATATGTACATGAGTAGCTTGGGAGGGAGACAGATGCCTTAAATTGGTCTCTGTGAAGCACTGAGAGTGTATATGGGGAATACGCTACTACAACATGGCCATTATATTACTTTCACTATGTTTAGTCTGAAGGAAACACAGGCCTGGTAAGGACTACCTCGTTTGGAGATTCACTTAGGGCAAACATTAGTGTACCCAGTGTTAATGAAACATGTTTACAAAGCATCTTACAGTAATGCGTACTGTGCTGGAAATAGCCTACAGCAGCTGTGAAGCACGAGAGGCACAGTAGTGCCAGAACCTCGTGTCTTGACTGGCAGTTCTATCTAAACAGAGTGTTTTCATCACAAAAGCTAGCGACAGGTAGAGGGTATAGTTATCTGAGAAGAATTATATATTTCAGAAATAAGAAAGAGGCAGGAATCATAAAGAGAGAAAATCATATTTGGTTCTCATGGTTCTCAATGTGTTTACTTTAGGCTGAGTAATATTGTAGGGTTGATTTGAATGGACAAAGTAGAAGAATGTTTCAATGTTATTGATGTTCCTTGAAGTTAAAAAAAGACAAAATTAAATAAACTGCACAACTGGATATGCAGGGAAGATATATCTAGTCCATCTTCAGATGTCTACACCTGAGCAATTCCCCTTAGGGTCTGGAAAGAGAGGGATGTGATCTCTTTAGGGGAATTGTATTAGACCAAGAGCAAATACTCTATGCAAGAGCTGATGTCATTCCATAAAAAGACATCTTTCCATAAAGAAAATGAATTGCCTAGTGCTAGGTGAGATTAATTCAAGCCCAAGTATGAGACTCACTTGATTTATTTTTCTGTTCATTTTTATTTTTTTCCCCTCACTTTATTTTTTCCTCTCCTCCTCACTTTGTTTTGGAAAAGTAGATAATCAAACTGCTATATGGACTGAACCGAGTGTTAAACATTTAAGTTTCAACTTAGATGGGTCTTAGCTGACCAGGATATGACCATTGTTTGCCCTTCAGTTCTCCTCCCACCTCCAAACACAAAATCCAATTCACATAGTTACTCTTTAGGAAGCTTTTGTAAGTACATCTCTCCCTCTCTATGTTCAAACGCAAACAGCATTATCAACATTTTTGATTTAAAGGACTAGTCAACTCACTTTCAGTGACAATTCACTGAGTACTTGATGACATGCTGGGCAAAGAAGTTTATCAGAAATTATTTGCTTCACAGAACAAATACGGTTCTTGCAATATACTATAGTCCAAAAATAGCCCAAAGACATCACAATACTTTCCTATGCTGCTAGTGAAACTCCTGGATTTACTGTTTATAAAATCTAGTTTTGCTCTTAAATAGTGTTAGGTTATTAAAAGTTGTCAGAGAGTGGAATCTTACCCAGAAAATTGCGAACTAGTTTTTCAAAACTTTTTGCTTAGCATTCCTCAGAGCAGTAACAAAAACAACAGACACACACCTACACTGTTAAAATCTTGACATATCTATTCTCCCTCTTTTATGTTCTATTATATTAAAACCTTTGAAAATGATTCAAAAGCAGCATTTCCAACAACCATTACATACCTAGAAGGCTCAACTCTCATCTTTCTATTAACTTCCCTTTAAAATTGAAAAATCTAAAAATCGGAGTAAAACACAGTAAAAAAACATTAAATCCTAACTTCACAGTAAGAATTTCTACAGGAATATTTTCTTCTGAATTTTTTCAGCTTACCTAAAACAGATATAATGAAATTTACATATTGTTCTGATAAATAATTATCTTTGCATGCAGAGCCTAACTTTCTGTACGTAAAAGGTAAACTGTGCTTATAGCTTCTTCACCTTGGTATTTCCTTAAGAAAAAACCTCTTTGTGTCTCCAATTATGTTGACGAAGGACTGCAAGATGCAATAAGTTTGTTGTAAAAATATTCTATTTTCAACTTTGTTCAGCTTTCAAAAACACATTTCATATTTGAAAGGTAATAGCACATGGACTGAAGTAATACTGAAAAGTGAGTGACCTAAAAATCCTTATTTGGCTTATAATGTGTAGATAAACACATTCATGCACAGTCATAAGCAGTTGTTAACTTATTTCTAAGCAGACTATTTGACTGTTACACAGTGATCTTCACATGAGCTAAATATCAGATGCAATATAAAAGCATATATCAATGTTAACTATAAGAGGTCTGATGAATCTTTAATTGCTTAATTCTGTGGAATATGAGAAAGCATGATGCTGATTATGCCAACATGGGGAACTTAAATGCTAAAAACTGAGATGCCTCTGAAATGTAGATAAAAGAGAGGCAAAAACACTAATGGTTAAGTCTAGACTTAGGTGTTAAAATTCCACACTTAGAATGTCTGGGACCTGTCACTAGACAGAAATACATTACACCATCAAACTCCATAGTACCTTTGCTCCATATTTGCTCATTTGGAAAACAGTTTACAGATTTGTTTCTTTTCAGTGCTCCTCAGACACAGCACTATGTAGAATCAAAATAACATGACGGTTTCAAAATAATTAATAACATTTATCTCAAATAGAGATTTACCAATTTTTATTTTTTTATAGAAGATGAATCATTAGCCATTAAAGCATAATAATGACAATGACAACAATGAAATAATGAGGTAATTGTTTTCAAAACTCCAAAAAGTGAATGTGATCACCCGTTACCTAAAGAAAAATACTCTTGCTTTTCATCTTAAACCACTGCAAATAAGCAAAAAGGCTTTTAGTTTCATTATACCTTACTTGAAACAGACTTTTTAGAGACCATGCACTTATTAAGATTCTGAATCAGTTTTTGGCATTAGGGAAAGAAGTTCCAAATAATAACCACACATAACAATCACAATTTCTCTGCAAAGGAATTTTCCTCTAAGGATGTGGCTTGGAAGTTTGTTGCTAATTAATGCTAACAAAAGTAACTCCAACCAACAAAGAAACCCCCAAACCAGCCAAAACTAATATACTGGTGAAACTGTGAAGTCTAGCTTCATCCACATAATCCTTAATATGCCAAAATCCTATTTTCACTTCCTAATCCAAAACAGCTCATACCAAAACTGAGATCAATGCACAAATCCTAATGCAAATCCAGATGTATATTTTCACAATGAAAGGTGAAACCAAAGAACCTTGAATTAAGAAAAGAAACCAACAAAGAAACAACAAACAAAATCCCCACTGTCGTTTTCAAAAACTGGATCAAAACACATAGCCAAAATTTAAATTCACCTATCTTATTTCTGATGTAGAGGATAATTTTTGTACTTATTCTTACACTTGCCTAAACTGTCATAGATGGCTGAACCAAAGATAGGTGTGTTCTGATGTGTGAACAAGAATTTGAGAACTGTGCAGAAACTATAGCACAGTCAATAAGTTGAGTGCACAGACTGTAAACTCATTTTCATGAATATGACTTTTAATTTAGAGCTAGATACATGAGCAAAGTACTTGAAAACTCATATCAATGCTCAGCAGCTTGCAGATGACTATGATGTAGTCTAATTTTTTATTAACATTATAGGAAGAAATTGATTTACAGTGGAAAACTACTTTGCTGTAGCAGTTAATACTACATTTACATGCTTCTATAATTTACTTCACTTACGGCTGTCTCTTATATTAATATTCATTATAAAAGTCCTCTTCTAATATTGCTTGATTTGACAGGAATGCATTAGCTATGACAAATGCTTTATAATGTGCCCAGACAATATTAATACAAGCAGAACCTCTGATAATTGCTGTTACTTAAATACAAAGATTTTCTTTTTTTATTTGAATTTACCCTTTCCTCTCTTCATCCAAATCTTCACTATTATAAGTTTTGATAACTACGCATCAGTCAGAATCATTCCTAAGCTCAGCTTGGCGTGCTAGACTGCATGAACAACTGAACCAATTCTGTCCCTTCACAACTTGTAATGATATTTTGTTTTGGGGAAGGATGCTTTAAATAGAAGTAAATGATTTTCCTTAGCCGTGATCTCTGTTTTATGTTACAGTAAACAAATTATTCCTTCTCAAGAGCTAACTTGTTTCCATATGTAATCTGAGATTGCAGTCACAATTTTTACAAGCATAAAGTAGAATAAACCTGACTGACAGGTTTACTACACATCTACACAGTTGTAATAAGACTTCTGGAGAAATAGGGTCTGAAGTTTCAGAGGACACATAAGTAAAGTACTACCACAAATTACATTCAAATTTTGCCACATAAATAGACAATAAAATTAGTATGTATGGTCATAGTGAAGAGATCTATAGGCAAGGAGCTATTATTAAAAAAAAAAAACAAAATTGAGTTGGGAGAACCTTAAAGCAGAACCCAGTATACAAAAAAACCCAATAAACAGGACACAGGGTAGAATCCATGACACTATTTATCAGCAATTATATCATAATCATAGCTTAGCTTCATAAATATGTTAATTTCTTCATTTGGAATAAAATACTGAAAAACAAGTTGCTTTAAATAGGTGCTACCACTGGTTTTGCTATAGTAGCTATGAGTCTATCTTGTCCTCAGGGAAACAGTTGCCAAAAATTTAACACCAACCACACTATAATGACCTATTTAAATTTCTTGTGTTTTCTAAGACATTAACATGATATATTTTAATAGTCTAAGTGAGATACCACAGTTTTCCAGATAAATGTTTGTCATGTTCATACTTCCAATAACAGGCATAGTCTAGACTGTATATTCTAGAACACAAGGCCCCAAGTCATCTTCACACCAAATATTCAGGGAATGCATTTCTCATTCCTGATAGCGATGGCAAACAGGTAGTTAATTCAAACAATAAAGCTATTTAACTATCTATAGCTCATTGTTTGAAATGCAGAAGGTATAATGATTGTAGGAATAATACATTCAAAGTATGTTCATAGCTTCATGCAAACTTTCAGGTATAGACCACATAGAGGGAAACAAGCATGTTTTGTTAGCATCATTTTAAAGCGGATAGTTCACTTTGCTATATTGTGCTACATCAGTGATGTTTTTTCTGTACTGAAGTTGCTAGTGTCGTGATCTGTGAGGGCTGCTCAGGTCTCCTTTTCAGGGAGGCAACAGTCCTTCCTCTGTGGAGACAGAAATACCACCCATGGCTTGGCAGAGGGCATGGCACACAAAAAAAAGAGCCCCAGATCCATTTTGGACTAGAATATGCCAAAGAGAGAAATACAGACACCAGACAGACAGACAGTTACTGTACTCTACCTAAACCCTGAAGCTCTTAATATTTTTTCTTTGGTGGTTTCTGGGCAATGAGCTACCAAATAGGCAATGCTGCACCTAGCATGGACCTCTAACACATAGCTGGAGCTTCAGGAAATATTCCTCAATTCCAGTGGTTTTATTTCCACTTTTCTATATGTAAAACTTTCCCAGCTTTCCAGGATTTCCTCCTGACAGTGCCAATCAATATAATAGTAAAACAATTAATTTGAATTAAAACTGGATAACCCCTTCTTTAATCCTGGAAGTTCTCTATTTATTCAACTCATAATGCTATATCAACCAGTGGGCACTGAGGAAAATCTCTTTAAATCTGTTTCTTTGCAAAATTCTACCAATGATAATCCAAACCTCAGATGCACTTGAACATGTGTTAACCATTCAGAAGCTCTAGACTTAGAAATAAACTTCAATACTAAGTCTTTAAGGATTTGTCTTCAGGCTACCTGCTCTGTACATTTACAAAACTTTACAAATAGTCTATAAATAATGATGAGTTTCAGCACTTCTTTTAAAGCTGGAAATTATGGTTTTGATATCCATAAGTATATCTGATATAGAAAATAGGCAAGTTTTTGCCATAGTTAAAGTTTGAAAACAATAAAAAAAGCTGTATACAACTATACTGCTAATAAAATCCTGTGCTTCTCTATCAGAATTCTTCACTCTTCAGAGACCCAAAAGAGGAATCTTGTATAGACTGCACTGTTGCTTAAGCATCCTGTAGCTAAGCCAGGTTAAAGAAATGTTCCAAATAATAAATGTTATTTGAATTATGGAATCATAGAATGGTTGAGTTGGGAGAACCTTAAAGATCATCTAGTTCCAACCTCCCCACCATGGGATGTTATTTCTTACATAAAAAATTCCTTCTGCTTAAAAAATCCCCAAGAGGTTGCTAAAGTACAGCTTTTTTACAAAAGCATGCTTGTTCATATATATAAGAAAAATCTGGGATGTCAGTTTCATTAATCTGACAACAGTCAACCAATTGGTACCACAAAGATGCATCTTCTTTCCACATCTGTTCTGTACAACTTCACATTCAGTTTTTGGAAGCATGGCCTCTTGGGTGATGATCATATCTGAAGTTAAATTAAACTAAGAAATGTCTTAAACTGGCTGTGAAATGATCAAATATTTAAGTCTCACAGGGCTTCTTCTGGTCAATTTACAAACCTTATTGCCAATACTTCAAATACTATACTTCAGTACTTCACATATTCAGGTCAGATGGCCAAAAAAATCCATCAAAATAAAATAAATAATAACGAATTATTTAAATCAGGAGTTGAAGCAATTAGTAATACATTAGGTTAATTCTGAATACTGAAAATACATATATGTCATTGCTTAGTTCACGCAATCAGAGATATATTTAAAAAACAAACAAACAAACAAACAAAAAACTACACACCAAAACAAACAAGTTAAAAAAAATCCCATATCAAAGGTAGCACAGAACTTCCTTGTTTTGGTAAAATATCAAATCTTGTCTCTTGATTCAGAGACTGCCCAAGTATTTAGTAATGACCTTGAAAAAGATTAGCCTATCCTTTAAACTGCTACTGAAGGACTCAGTAGGCAGAAGGGAGGGCTCAGCCACTGGAAAGCACTCACCGCCAACTGTAAAGCAAGCGTGCACACAATAGAGTATGATGACACACTACTAAAGGAAGATAAATGCACTCCCAAATATGTTAGGCTGGAAATGTCAGCAATATATCTCATGAGTTCCATAATGACAGCCATCTTGATTAGATACAGTGTCTACAGTACCTGAGAAAAGCACTAAGTTTAAAGTAGCATTGCTCCATGCAAGAGCAGAAAAGACAGAAACTGTTGTCGTCAGCTTTCTGGTTTGGGTTTTGGTTTTGTTTGAGTTTGGTTTTTGGGATTGCCTGTTTGTTTGGTTTTGGGTTAGAGTTGTTTTATGGGTTGTTTTCTGGTTTGGTTCTTTTTTTTTCTTTATTTTTTTTTCCTCATAAACAGCATTATTATAAAAATAATAAAATTATTATTATAAAATAATAAAAGCAGAGGTTGAGGACAATACAAAATATAAAGATCTCTTTTGGACAAATGGAATTAGTATCCACAACACTTGGGATTTTTTTTTTTTTCCCTCTTTATCACTGCTTTTCCCCAGAGTATTCTCATTTCAAGGGTTTACTTTGAAGTGTCCTGGAAAGTGAAGCTTTGCATTTTTAAAATCTCTTTAAAGTGCTACAAAGACTATTACCTGAAGGAAGCAATGAAACAGCTTTCCAGTCACAGATGGTTCTTCTAGCCTATTACTGATTGACAAAAATGCAGCTAAAAGTGCTACAGTGTTAACAACCACACTGTCAGTGCTAATTAGTAGGAGGAGGCTAATTCAAAATTCCATTAATTGTCTTCCTTTGTTTAAAGTTAGCTAGGAATTGTTAAAAGCTTAAAACGAACTGACAGCAGAAGATAGTCATGAAGCAGGCTTCACAGTTGTCATAGAGGACAGACAACTAGGAATCTTCACTTGGAGCTGGACAAACCATTGGATTATTAAAAGACAATAACAAATCAGTATTTTTGAACACCCACCGGACAGAATGAAGAATCCCCTGTTATAGGAAAAACAGAGCTATAAATGAGAATCTCAAATTACCGTGCAGTGAAACACTAGCAAAAAAAAATTCTCAACAACAAAAAAGTGACAATAAAAGTTTTAAATTTGCAGAAGCAGGCTGGGCAACTTTCCTTTAAATTTACCCAAACACACTAGCTAAGTACTACTATGTAGTATGATTATTTATACAGATTGTTTTTTGCCTTTTAAACAACTCAGTGTGCCTTAAACGGGTGCCCCGACTCAAGAAGGCATCTGCTAAAGACATGAAAAGGAGATGCAGCTCCTGTGCAAGTGCAGGTTGATCCCCTAAATCTGGCAGGGCAGTGGTTTTGTCAGTATGAACTTTATGTCTTCTCCATTAGTTTCCATGTTCCTTGTTCACCATGGGCATAATTCACCTTCACTGCTTAAAGGTGAGGTTACCACACTCACTGTTGACACCTGGAGCAGGAGCCGCATGATCCATGACACAACACGTACCTCAGGCTGGCAAACTACAGTAAAAACACAACAGGAGAAATGAAAGCCCTTCGAGTTTCCCCTTCATCTTGGTATCTGCCCATTCAGGTAACGTGCATTAATTTATCTACATTTAAACAAAAAACGCTACCTGACTTGTGCCTCCAGAAAAAAATTCTTGTAGATGGATTTAGCATGTGTGGATTTTCATGAAGGAAGTGTCAGTCGTAACTTTATTGCCACAAAAGTAATTTTTATTGGGTTAAAACTTCCCTAATCTTAGCAGTTTGAAATAAAAGAGCTGATTCTCTTTATGAGGTACTGCCATCCATGCTATTAATTCTGTACAGAAGCTTTCTCCAAGCAGCATGTTCCCAGGGACTCTCAGCATTGTCCCTCCTGTGCACACGCACACTAGAGGTGTCCCCAGTAATGGTCTATCAAATGGTGCTGCTGAAGCTCAGTTACACTAGTCATACTCTAGAACAAAGGGACATAATGCACTAACCCTTCTCCAAACCACTGCCCTTGCCCCTCATCTGCTGGTGCAACAAGGAACTAGCAACTAGGAAGCATGTGCAGGAAAAGCATGACAAGGTTGTTGGGTAAGATCTGCCACATTTCAAGCTCCCTATGTTCTGCCATTAACAGCTGCTGATATTTCCTTATACTTCAAAGCAGGAAAAAAAATTAAGCATCTTTCCCTGCTGGGAAATGTTGGTTTATTAAGGGTAACTACTGCAAGCAAATTGACTAGATGGCTGAAGTGGGTAATCTGTTGATGCAACTTTCAGATGGATCTGTTAAGACGACGCTGGAAACTTGCAGCTATTAAACCAGCAGAGCAGAAAATGAACCAGAAATAGTAAAAATAAAATGTAGCAAATGAAGGGATTAAAACTGTGCGGCAGCTGTCTCAGGACTTCTCTGATAAGGTGAATGAACTAAAGAGTTCCTTCGAGTGTTCTAATGTAAGAAAATGGCTATTTGCAAACATAAATGAGATAATTTGAAAGTGTGATGTAAAAGCCTGATTTTTTAAATTTGCATTCTCTGTAATACTTAGCTGGAAACATGGGCTACTAAAAAGTAATAGTACTATCTATGCTTTGATCAGTGCAGATCTGCTGGATTAAATCTGCATTGATCATTCTGAATCTCCTAAAATGCTTATTATAGGTCTTAAAATTAATCACAGGTGGAACAAGTAGAAAGGATACTAAATTCCAACTGAAAGAAGTAGGAAGAATGCTTGAAAATATACAACTTTGGAATTAAAACATGAATTTTAGTCCTCATTTAATTTGAATTCTAGTAATGACAGAAGAGGAAAATACTAAAGCAGATGTAACAATAGAAAGAAATTAGTCTTCCTGAGAAACTAAACACCTTTAATTATCTGGAGTCAATTTTGTGACATAGTTAACAACACTGAGACAAGATACAGGCAGCCTTGCACCATAAAGCCTTTCTCTATCCAGGTATATCTATACCAGCAATTATAACTTACTAGGGTTTTATTTTACCAAGCACTATTCACTTGTCCAGTTTTGTACAAAACATAGAAAGATAAAATATTATGGCCTAGGTAGGACATACTTCAAGAATTAATTCTTGAGCTTTCAAAATGCATGTTGTTTGACTGAAGTAAAATGAATTGGTCTTGTGTTTAAATTTAAGTACTATTAAATTTGCCACACAAAGGACTTCGTTACAGAACATCTCAAATGTATAATACACAATTTCTGCTGTCTCCAGGCAGCAAAGACTTGTTTTCTGGGAGGAGGCAGGAAGACAAATCATATATTTGAAGCCAGAAAAAGCTACATATATCCACAGTTTTCTCTGATATACAACAGAACATTGCCCAAAGGACTTCCATTATTAATTTCTGAGTCAAACCTAATAGCTTTGGTCAAATGATTATGAGAATCCCACATAAGATTTTGTCCACATTACAGTCCCCTCTCAGTGTTAAAAATGTGTTGTCTTGATTGTGGAATGAAGCTAACTATTTTCGGCTTGCAGTCTTTCAATATTGCCAGAAAGTAGTAAGAGTTGTTTTTACTATTAGGTTGTTGTTTTCATGCAGGTTTTTATAGACTGCAATCAAAATACCACTTACATTATATTCGATAAAGTTAATACTGAAGTTGAATGCATCTATCTCATTAGGTCTCTCGCTATTAAACCATTCTTAAATACTTGTATTAGAACTTCCCTAAGTTTCCACTCAATTTGCTTATATTTTTTGGAAAAAAAATAGATAACAGTTCATTTACAGTAATAAAAGAAACAAAAATCTTTACATTCCTACATTATTCTCAAAAAAAGGCTTTTTCACAAGGCTTTCTGGAAACATCACTACGCTAGTGATTCCTGTGCAGCTGACATTTAACCACGTACTCCCAAGTTGTCTTTATCTTTACATGAAGCCCCCCAACTTTTCAATAAATTCTTTTATTGTTCTTTTCTGAGAATAATACATTTTATTGAATTAAAAGCATTTGACTCACTGAATTTCCAGCTAACCTTAATTACTTGCCCAAATCTCCAGTTTTTGTGCCATTTTCAATTTGTAACGACTTTGTAATTACATGCAAGTAAAATGGTATAAGATTAGACTGGAGTTAAGACCTTATTCCAAGAGGATTTTAATGGAATATTTTGACACTGACTTGTACCTCGTGATTACATTTCCAAGGCCTATATTTAGCAGGCTTAAATCCACTTAGGTGTTCCACATTCATTCTATATCATTCCAGTACCTTAGATAAGTTTTAATCTCTGTACTTTCTAGAAGTGTTCAGACACAAAGCATCAGCATGATTACCCTTTATCAATCAAATATGTAACCTCATAAAAACAATTTTGGCAAGAATGTCTAACTTTCTATCAATTCATAGTCATCGTTATTGTATAATTGATCTCATTTAATTCAGTGCTTAAGTCTCCTGTCAGCTGTTGCTTTATTTTCCCAAGACTGGTATCAGATGATAGACCTATAAATACTTGATTCATCCTGTTTACCTTTTGTGAATATGGATTCAACATGTAATCCTCTGGATTTTCTACACTGTCTACAATATACAGAAAAAAAAAATTATCCAGAAAGCTCTTTTTCTACTGTTTTTAAAATTTTCATATGCAACTTTTCCTGATCTGTTGTCTAATTTAGTACTAGTGGTTAAATACACTTAATGTTACCGTTAGCACAGAAAGCATTTAAACATCAACATTATCATCAAGTTTACATAAATAAGTGACCTGGTTTAACCCCAGCCAGCAGCTAGGACCATGCAGTCACTTGTGTAGTTCTCCCCCTTACCTCCAGAATGCCAGGGAGAAGAGGGAGAAAAGCAGGGGAAAGGGAAAGGAAAAAAAAATCATTGGTTGAGATTAAGACAGTTTAACAGAAAATAACAGAAAAAGAAAATAACAATAATAAAAATAACAATAATAATACAAGTCACTCTCACCACTAAGTGAATTGGTACCTTCCCGAGCAGTGATCGTGGATTCTCCCCTGTACCTTGGCCAACCCCCATTAATATACTGAGCATGACAGCGATGGTACACAATATTCCATTGGCCATTCTGTTGTTCTGTCTATGTTCCTTCTCAGCTCCTATGGAAAGCTGAAAAGAGTCCTTGAAAAGTATAAATATCCCCAATCAACAACTAAAACAATATAACAATAGGTATTCCTTTCACAGCAATCACTAGAAAGAAAATTAACTTTTTCCCGGCTGAAACCAGGACAGTATCCACTGCTTATTCTATACTATTTACATCATGCCCAGGCCTTACCCTTATAATTAAGTCACCACCACTTTTCCTGGTTTTGAGATATATTGTGTGTGTATAGATATATATACATACAGACACACACAGAGACACAGATATCATTCCTTAGTCTGTGTGCTATCCCTCTAAAAAGTCCATTGAGTTCATTTAGTCCATAACTTTGGGCTCCATCTGTAATAGTAGTATTTTGGGGTAGGAGAGATGGTGTGAGTGGTGTTGAATTATGGCATGCATGAATTGTGGCATCTGGAGCTTGAAGCCAATGTATCTGGCATGGTCCTGGCCCACGGTCTGTGGATTGAAGATGTTAATCTTAAGAAAATTGCCGGGTGCCAGTTGCTGAAGCCAATTTTGGTTCCATCACTGATGCAATTTGCTCACTTTCACCGAAGTTCATTCTTCATTAATTTGGGTGATTATTACTGTAAAACTACTGATATAGCACGTAGCAACCATAGTAGTGATGACATACAGCTGTAAATTAGCAATTAACATCATACAGTTTAATTCATTGGCTGTTCTCACTCCATGTTGGGGTATGTTCCCAGCCATCCAGTGGTTGCTTCTACCTTTTTAAGCACATAGTGCTTGCCTTGTTAGGCTGATGGTATAATCAATTTGCCAGGTCTTCCCATATATATATTTCAGCCACTGTCCACCATACCAGGGAATTTTTAACTGCTTGGCCTGCTAAATTGCAGCATGTGTTTCACAGTCATGAATAACCAGCGCAATAGTCTCCAGGGCCAAGTCTACCCCTTGATCACAAGCCCATTTAAATGTTGTACCTCTTCCTTGATGGCCTGAGTGTCACGGGCTTACCAAGCTATAAAGAATTCAACTTTATCTTGCCAGTCCAGATCTACCTGAGCCACTTCAATCTTAGCAGTATGATTCACCTCCTGGTTGTCTTGATGATCTTTAGTGGACCAACTCTTGGGTACAAGGTTGTCTATACAATGTACTTTTACAATGAGATTCTCTATCTGGCAGTAATGTCTTGCCATGATGGGGCAACCCAGATAGGTTTGCTTCTGTGCTCTGTTGCTCTGCTTCCATTGTTGTAACCACCCCAGCAGAGTATTTGTCACCATTTGTGAATCAGTATAAAGTACCAGCCACTTTTCTCATTCAGCAGTATCTAAGGCCAGCTGGATGGCTTTCACCTTTGCAAACTGGCTCCATTCACTTTCTCCTTTAGTGGCTTCTGCAATGCATCACGTAGGACTCCATAGAGCAGCCTTCTACTTCCAACATTTTCTTACAATCCATCAGGATCCATTGGTGAACAAAGCATATTCTTCCCATTCTCTGGTAGCTTATTATACAGTGGGGGCTCTTCAGTACATCATCTTCTCTTCTGATGATATTCTGAAATCTTGCCATCTGACCAGTCCATGACCACTTCCAAGATTCCTGGGCAACGAGGATTTCTTATTCAAGGTCACTGCGTGATCAGTGAGATCAACTTATTCTATGCAGTGTCACTTGCATAACGTATAGTGGATGCTCATATCACTCCAGAAATACAGATAGGTTCTGCCCCTTTACAGCTTGATGGCATTAGGGTACACTGTGCACGGGTGTCTATGAGAGCCTTACACTCCTCAGAGTCTGATGTGCCAGTCCATTGAATCCACAGTCCAGTAAACCCACAGTTCCTTTCTGCCACCTCCTTCTCCAGTTCCAGTTGTAGTATTCAGCATCAATGAATGTGTTCATGTGGCTCACATGGGTTTGAATCCCATCTTGCTATTCAGTTCTAGGAAATACAAATCGGGACTTCCTTCAAGAGGATTAGAAACCATTCTGCTTTATGTGGAGAACTGTCCACTGGGAAGGTACTTTTCCTGGAGAGATCCCCTTTTGTGATTCTTCTTGCAACTAATGTACCCATGCCTGTAGGATTGATGTAGGTTGTCCATCTCAATTCCTCATGTTCTCTCTGTGGTCATGGAGGTAAAACCACAGGGTACCTCATGGTGTATACCTTCTGCCTCCTTTCTCTTGAGCAGAAAAATACTTTTGCCTAATAGCTGAGATAAGGTGCAGAGGTGCAGAGTAAGGCCTGTTCTCTTTGAGTTGCTGTAACTTCTGGAACAGTTTTTTGAACAGGCTTTCTTTTTTCTTTGGCAGTCTTTCAACTGAGATGCAAGTCTGCAGGGAAGTAGGAAGACTTTCTTCATATTGTCAGATTTGGCCAGCCACTGCATCTATCTTTGGTGCCTCTTTGTCTCCCCAGTTCATTTTTGCCAATGAGCTGACATATGATGATGGTGTGCTCTGCAGAAACCAGCAAGCTGGTTTTTACCCTTCTCGAATCAATCAGACACAGTTTCTTGGTTCCTGTTATTCTTAATAGTATCTTTTAATTTCCCTTTATGAATCTACATTTATTCTTGTATCCATTTGTTTCCTATAATAATATTCCATAGTTCTTAATTTCCAATTTACAGAAATTGTTCTAGCTCCTTTGATACTATTTCTGCTATGGACATGCCATAAAAGAAGAGTTTTAATACCGGGAGAGTGCTATTTGACATATTACGGTGTAGTAAAGAATGCACAAAGATGAAATGAGAAATACACAATGATTCTTTAAGATGTTTGAAACACTATATGGATTTTGAGAATAAGAGACTCTTAACACACCTATTCTAAAGTTAGAGGTGTGTCCTGCTTGAATTACCTATAAGCAAGCAATTCAGTACATGGAAAACAACATTAAATCTAAGATGCACAGAGTTCAGGTGCATGAAGACCAACCACATGTTCATTTCCCTCCTCCAACAGATATTGGAGTCACAACTACACTTTGTCTCTAGATAACTTGATGTTTGCTGGTGCTGAAGACACCTTACTAAATATAAGCTTAGCTTAGGCTTATATTTATGATTTACAAGTGCAGTTGTCACAAACCTTAAAACAACTAGATCTCAGATAAATTTTTGTATTTTGCCATATATTCAATAATTAAAAAAACAATACATTTTTTAGGGTTTTTTTGTTGTTGTCGTTGTTTTTAGAGGTAAGGAAGGGGGGCAATGGCAGGCAGGAGCTGAGAAAGCATTTGGTCTTGTCTGACATTTCAGTTTATTTTATCTTTGTTTGACCAGGACCAAATATAAAATTAACATTTGCGAAGTCTATCTCAATTAATACAGTAAGTGGAATGTATATTTTAGCAAAGGAATGAAGAAGTTCACCTATGAGACTTCTCTAGCTGAGGGAAGAAATCACTGACCTGCTGATACTTTAAATACACTACTGAAAAGTGTGGAATACCAAATAGAAGACAGAATAAATATCACTGATGCAAAATAAAATTGTTCTTAAAATTCTTACAGTAGTTTTGAATAGAACTCAGTTTTGGCTTATTTCTGAAAACATCTACTATATGTGCATCTGATAATCTGTTTCTAGAAATAATGCCTTCCGCTATGCTGAGTTCTGATAACATGAATGGCCAATGAAATGGACTGGGTAAAGCAGATTCCCTTATGTTTCTTAATACAACTGTGCCAGCTCTGGTTGTTTTTAGACCAGTGTGAATGGTGCTATAAGGGCATTGTATACCAATGGCTCCAAACATTTATCACAGTACATTTACTCATACTCAATTGCACTTTCCTCCTTTCTTGGTTTAGGTACAGCAAGAATATGATACGCAAAACAAAAGAAAATAATCTGTGCAAGGTCTAAATCATCTTTGGAGGTGATGTCACCTTTTCTTTAGAAATGTCCCCCACAAAACCAAACCAGTCCTCAAACAAATAAAAAAACTCCTACTTTCTATTTCTATGTTGTCCAGCTAATATGATATCAGCTTGAACAAGCATGGATCACTTAACTGAAGACCTACCTACTATTCTGTTGCCCTCTAAAGTAGACCCTTGTCATTTGAAAAATTTCAGACTCACAAAAACCGACCACTTAGCTGACAGCATAGGACCAATAGGTTTCTGCTCCATTCCAAAATAAACAACTATACAATAGTAACAGGCTCCTGAATCCAATGTTCTACAATAAAAACTTGAAAGAGGATCTAGGACTCCAAAAGCGTAACTTTTTTTGAAATTCCAATAGCTAGAACTGCAGAGTCTTCAAACTCATCCTACTAGCTACCATCAATGCCATTCCCAACATAAAAACAAAGCACTTCATGACCAGTGAGTCATTAGGCAAATACATGCTACGGTGCTCCATCCAGGTTTTAGTGTGATACTGATGAATAGCTGATAAACAGTTATCTGATAAATAGAAGATTACTTCCAAGATTTCTAGTAGATACAATCATAGGCATGCACCAATCAAGTTATTTCCCCGGGATACTATGAACAATCTTATTTAATATTTCAATACCAAAAAATTTTCATGCCTACAAACAATATTATTGTCAGTACTGGACTTTCATACTGATTCAATAGGTTGATACAGATGTGACTGACAGCATCTTCTATCTGCAGGATTATTCAAGCATAAAATTGTTGTCACGGCAATCCCAATCAAAAGCAGCTGGGGCCACAGAAAACACATGGTGTTCATATGATGAAGCTTGCAGCGTACGTAGATGCAAGCAAAGAAGGATTTTATTGCACATTCATGATCAATTGTGGCACACATAAATTACGGTAATTTCTATATCGCCACTTAGCTACACTCTGAAAGAAAGAAAAAGCCCTAGTTCTACACAGAGATCAAAAAAGAAGCTATTGTCTTCTAAATTACCATTGAGCTCTAATGCAAAATTGGTACAACAGTCTGTGGAATGCTGATAACATTTTGTGCTGCAGTTAGCTACAGATTGTCTGAAGTAAGGAAAAGTCAAAGCACAGGTGATTTAAAGTGCAAGATGTTGTAGCACAGTTAAATTTTAATGGTTTGGCCTGAATTTTTCAAGCATGTGATTAAGAGAACTTACAGCTGTGAATCAGTAATTTCCAACCCCCAAGCAAATGATCAGAGAATCAGAAAATAATAACATCTCTTTCAGACTATACTTTATTACAAAAAATTTTCATTCAAATAAAATTAGAAAAAGAAAAATTTGACGTTTCAGAGCTGAGTTACTGGGAAGTGGACTATGAAATCCTATACCTGGCTCTGAAATCCATCTGTATTTTGCTAATCACTAAGCACTTATTCCTCATTTATTATTTCGCACTTCCAACTTTGGAATGATCCGCTCAAAATACCTCAAAAAAAGTTAATATGCAGTAAAAATCCTTATAAATTCAACCTTCAAGGTCATTGTTTTGTTTTGATGTGCACTAAAACATTGACTTGTAAAGAAATCAATTTACATTCAGGATCTTACAAGCCTAAACACAGAATTAGCCTGTTAATTCTGAAGTGCCCTAAGCAAAGCTGAAATGATCTGAAGAAATAACTTGCCAAAACAAAAGCACACTTTATGATATAATAAAGCATATGGAAACAAAACAACAGCTAAGTTATACGAAGAGACTGCACTAAATTGTCATCTTAGATTAAACATCCTTAATATAACAATTAGACATACAAGTGTATCCACAGCCTAAGCTGGACCAGCAAATTGCACACTGGGTTCACACAGTAAATTGCTTCTCCATCTACCAGCAGATTTTAAATAGTATTAAATACTATTTTGAATTTTAAACAGTTGACGTTTGTATCATTACTAGAAATAGAATTTTAGTTACAAAAGATTACAAGAAAACCTGTGGTCTATAAAAACGCTAATAAATAGGCAGTGGTACTTTTAATTAAATATATGTTAATGTCATAAATACAGCAGCATGTCTTCCCCAGCTTTCCTCAAGAACGGAAGAGTTACAATGGTTTGCCATTAAGAAAGAAGGGTTAAACAGGTAACTTGAAGAGTAAATGATAAAAGAGGGTAGCTACTCCAAGCAACACCAGAAATAATGCAATACTTTTTTAATATATGGAAGCTCTCATAAACCTTAAAGCATAGCCATTACCAAAATGTATGTTTATAATCGCAAAAGAAAGTAAGCTCAAAAGCTGAATGTAAGGGACATAAAATGAAAGGGGAAATAAAAGGAATGCAGAGATGCGAGGAAACTGATTTTCATTTTCAAATGGGAGATCCTTTCAATTACAGGTTCTGAAGCTGAACCAGGAACTGCACAAATACATTTATACACAGAGCTAATGTACATGTGGTTTTGACTAAATTATCAAAGAAAGCAAGCAAGGTGTGCTAACCCATGATATTGCACAAAACAACAGTTAATTACCTGTCTTGAACAGAGAAAGGCAAATATTGCAAACAAACATGCAGAAACATATTCACATGAATATATTAAAGGAATATTTCTTTATATTTTTCAACCGCTGTAGTATAGTACTAGTCTATGTTGTTGTATGTAGTTGTTGTATGTTGTATGTAGTCTATATGTTGTCCTTTGATGAAGATTCATTTGACCAGGTTTTCACTCGAGCACTACGTTTGAAAACTTCCTACAATTTCAAGTAGAAGTTTTTAATCTTAAATAAAGCAACGCATACTAATAGCGAAGAGTCTTTTTACTCCTTACTCGAGATTTGAAAGAGGCACAATGTCCTAACAAGACATGTTCACTAGGACACTTATGGCTGAATGTAATATGAGAAAGATGGAGTTACTGTTTTAATGCTTAAGCATACATACTCCAGCAGTCTACCTTTATTAGGCAATAATTTTCTTTCCATGTCTAAAATATTAGATGAGAAAAAGGTTCATGTTTTTTTTTAAAACAAACACAGACACACACACACACAAAATCAAGAAACTCTCTTCTTATCAGTGGGAAATTAAAAAAAAAGCTGTTCAAAAGCATAGTAAAATTTTCATTTGATAGAAATAATGTCATTTATTATGTGATCGTGCAGAATTAACTAAGACAACTCAGACTTTGAACACTGAGCAACAAATTCTTACAGAGCAATTAATTATTCAGTTTACAATAACCAAAACCTGTGGGACTAAAAAATGGACACAGTGAAGGAAGGTGCAATTTGATCACTGAAGTTGGAATCCATCTGAGCATTTTTTTTTACTTTTTCTTAGGTCTTCACCATTCTTCTGATTTATTAGATATTTACTTTAGAATAAGATGAATTGTGCTTTAGACTTCATTGATATGATTTCCTCTCACACTAACAAGAACCCACTGCAATTAGCATCGATATGTATGTTTATGGTTGGTCAAAGAAATTCCTCCTAAGCTCTCAATGGGTATTATGTTTAAAAACCTCTATCCTTCTCTCCTTCATATAAACCAAACAGTACAGATGAACAGTCCTTGCATTTGAAACCAAGTTCTCGATCTCAGTAATGGCATAAGACATGCTGCATACTGCGCAACACATTACTGCCACTCCCTACATATCGACAGACCAACTTCAGCTCCAGCATAAGCTGACATTAAGGCAACAGATCTGCATTAGCTTCTACTCCCACTATCTGTAGACTCTTGACTCATCCCACAGAATCAGTTAAAGATTGCAAAGGTGACAAAATGCACTACGGAATTATTAGAAAAGGCACAATACACAAAGGTAACACAATATACATAACAGGGCATGAAGTACACTTAAAACAGCTCTGAAAATAAAATCTCCGAATTTGTCACGTATTTAAACAAAAAGACACAAAGAAACAATTTAAAATGCAAGAGAAAAAGCTTTGCTCTTCAATCAGGTACCATCGATGATCTTTTTTTTAATTTTAATTGCACGTAAAATACATTTTATAACAGTAATGCATGTTACACAAATTCAACGTGATTTGCCTAATGGAAAACTCGTGCAAACATATTAAGGCCATGCATTAGCAGAATTTAGAGATTTGGATAAGTCTTACTCATTTCTATTTTGGTTCTTTTCTTTGAGCTTGTTCTTATTTTTTTCTTACAGTTTCTTAGTTCTCAATTTTACAAAAATACACAAAGGATATCAGGAAAAATGCTAGGTGAACTGCCAGGCTCAAAGGGTTGTGGTCACCAACACAAAGTTAGAGTCCTCCAGGAAATTATATTGGTGCCAATATTGTTTAAAGTATCTATTAACAACCCAAACAGTGTGATAGGGTGCACCTTCAGCAAGTTTGCTGATGATAAAAATCTGGGAGGAGTGCCTGGTACAACAGACGGATGTGTTGCCATTCACAACAGCCTGTCCATGGACCTGGACAGGCTGGTTAAATGAGACAACAGGAGTCCCTTGAAGTTCAATGAAGGGAAATGAAAAAGTCACACCACTGGGAAGCAGTAACCCCACACACCAGTCTGGGCTGGAGGCTGACCATCTGGAAAGCAGCTTTGTGGAGAAGAACCTGGGATCCTGGTGGACAGCACTTGAAATATAAGCCAGCAGTGCCTATAAATAACCTGATGGAGTCAGGGAGTAAAAAAGACAGAGACTCTTCCGAGTGATGCCCAGTGACAGGACAAGACACATGAGGCACAAACTGAATTACAGAAGACTGGACTTAAATACAAGAAAAACCTCTTTATTCTTCTTTATTCTGGGGGGTGGTCAAACACTAGAATAGGTTGCCCTGCAAAAAGTTGTGAAGATATTCAAAAAGTGAACTGAAAAAGACACTGAGCATCCTGTTCTAGCTGACTCTTCTGATCTGTAGAGGTGACCTTCTCAATGTCCAGATGTCCTTTCTGAGGTCCCTTCACAGAATTTCATAAATTCTGCGATCCAATAGTATTTGTGGCAGCCAAACTATAACATATCTCCCTGAACCTCTTCATTTCATGCCAATTTCCTTTCTTTCTCCTTCAAAGTCTACCCTGACTTACCACATCATTTCCAGTTTCTTTCTTCCTCCTGCCTTCCTTTTTCATGCCCAAGACCTTGCTAGACTGACTGTTCTCTCCCACTCCACCTGCTCTACATTCCAGAATTTTCCTAGGTGGACTGTAATTGGTATGTCAGGAGTAAGTTTCATCTGCTGACCAGAAATACCCTATCAGTTCTTAGATAACTAGGGGGAAAAAAAAAAAAAAAAAAGGACTGGAGAAGTGGAAAGGAGTAGCTCAACTAAAATTTCCCACAGGTGAGATTTTTCATATGTGCCAGTAGAAGACAAATAAGAGAACTTATGTTTTCACAGAATCACAGAATGATTTGGGGTTGGAAGGGACCTCTGGAGATCATCTGGTCCAACCCCCACGCTGTTCCATCCTGTTCCTCCCATGCTGTTACCCACACATACATCCAGTATCTGAAAAACAACCCCTCCTTTTCCTTCAAATCTATCCTTAGGTGTTTTCATTTCTTGTGATGCCTTTATCCCTTGAACGTGTTTATGCTACTGATCGTTTACACACCTGCCTATTACATTAACACTGTCTGTCTCCCTAAGTTGTCTCTCATCTTACATGTAGACTGTAAACTTTCTAGGACAGGTGCCAGTATTTTGTTCTCAGACAGCAGAGGGGTCTCTTAGCTGTTAAGACCGTACTAATGATAGATGATCTTGTCTGTACCTTGGCCCAGACACACACTTTCTCTGTTCATCACATTTTCCTCTGTTTTTAAGAGCTGTTTATTGCATTTAAGTACATAGGATTTAAGACATAGTGTATAACATTCAAAAGCAACATTAAAAACTTTGCCATAGCAATGGCTCCCAATGACATGTTTTTCCCCCTTGAAAGATCTATTCTTTCCTCTGTGTTCATAACACATGATCTAACTCATGCTGAATTCTCTACTGAATAAATAAATAAAGAAAAATAGCCCAAATGTTCAAGACCTAATTCTTGAAAATGTGGTCATGGAGAAAACGTGGTCCTTTTTAACTTCAAATAGCAATAAAAGATGAATATTTAGACATATGCAACAACTACAGGGATATCATTTTACATGAATATAATCCTGGACACTTACTCTAGGTTTAAAAATCCAAATGCAGGATAATGACTTTACCAGACAGGACACATAGTTAGGATGAGGGCACACAGTTTATCTAAATATATTCTGAAATGTGTTCATAAAGTATCTGTTCTTACATCCAAACTGAAGGTGTGAAGCATCTTTATAAGGAAAATAAAGGTTGGCAGAAACGAGGGGCAAATTTTAAAGCTATCAAGAATGCTAAACAACTTTATGCCATTTAATATGTATGCATATGCAGTGAAAATACAATTTTTTTTATTGTCAGTCTTGAATTGGAAAATCAAGAAACACTGCAATTGGTCTTGTATGCTGCCAAAAAGTGGGCTTGTCTTTGAAATGGTCTGGCTTTATGTTTTTCTGTCCTGACTGACTACAGGTATCATAATAAATGGCAAATAAAAATGAAAGAAGGTCGTTTAATAGCAGAACTGGCAACAAAGTTCCTACATGCTGAGAATGGCATTGTCCATTATGTGACTGCCAACATAACTCTTCATGCAATTTCCTTTCCCCAAGATTTCTCAAGTTCAAGCCTTATAATTCTAAAAGTTTGTTTAAAGGGTAAAAAAAAAATTGTGATTTTCACAGAGTGAGCAAAATGACCCTATATTTTACATTTTCTCCTTAACATCTATCTTAACCATTAGGAATAATTTATGAAAGGTTTTAAGGAGTCTGCTTACATTTTCTCCATTATTTATTGCAATAACACATTAAATATTGCAATAATATTTATTGCAATAACACACTGCCCTACATCTAACAAAATAGTTCCAGAATAAGCAGAATAACAAATTGCTGCTTTAGCTCTTGAATCAGTTTGTACGCTGTGTGGTCTTTTTCATAATCTTGGTTGCATGGTACTGCAGATTTTCTGATGACATTGTTTGCTGGTGCTGCTAAGGGTTCATAGAACCAGTGAACTGAAGTCCTGACCAATGTGCTGTGACTGACATGAAATTCAGCATTTAACCACTGCTGTACATGATATATTGGAGGTGATAGGAACATGACCCTCTCCTCAGTATATTTGGGATCAAGTATTAATCTTCAGCAGAGAGTTTTAAAATAATGTAGAAAAAGCTTTTGTTCGAAATGATCACAAGTGCAGGGACTTAGTAACAGAATTTATTTCTAGCAATGAAAGATTAATTAATGAATTGTATTCGTTAGTACAACTATTCCCTCAGAACTGCATATTACTATCAGAATATTTAACTTCTACAACAATCATTTACAAATCTTTAAACTCACACGGTGATCATTTTGCCCTTAAAAGTTCTATCAAGCAAATACAGGACACAGAACAACTGGAAAGAAAATACGATTTATGAAATTTTTAACTTGTCATGTTTAGCAGAAAAAATGCATCCTTTTGGCTACCTTTTTTTTTTATTATTTTTTATTTTTTTTTAATCCCACTATTCACCCATGCTTGATTCTACAAAAGATGATCTGCACTAAGGATGCTAATCTACTGTCAGTCACATTTATGTTGACAGGTAATAACCACATTTAGATAGAACTGTCTGCCTTTCTCTGACGGCCACTGGTTAAAGAGGTCTTTTGCCAGTAGTTGAATAAGGTGCTCTGTATTTTGGGAACTTGTCAGATTTTCAATTAACATCAATATGTGTCTTTTAGAGTGCCATTAAGGTCGGTACTTCTAACATAGAATACATACATGTATACATGTACATACACATATGCATACACACATTTGATAAATTTAGTCCAGGAAGTCAAAACCAATGTGTAAATCTGAGGATACTCTTGCAAAGGCCTTTGCTTTTGTGCAACTAGTTTTTGATGCTTTTTTTACTTATGCTTATATATAAACTGATTTGTACTACTGACCTTGGATACAAGACAGTTCATATATCTTGCCAGAGATCTAATTCAAAGCCTGATGGAAAGACTCAGACTGGTTTTATTAAGGTACCTTGGAAAATCCTTCACTTACACAGCATAAAAAAAAAAAGCTTTTGAAGCTTTAAAAGATCTCCTTTCTTCGGTTATTTTCTCCAATTACTAGATCATATTTTGTAAATAATAAATCAGTCCTTCCACGAAGCATCCTCCTTACTGTTCAGAATGTGCCAGCAGGTAACAGCAGAAGAGACTATTTGTATGTTTAGAAACACATGTATTTTTATAAATAACTTTCAACATTTTCCATTCTTGTTCATATTCTCCCATGCTTCATTTTTTTCATCATAGAAACAAAAGTCCTCAGAACAGTTATTTTCTTTTTTTTTCTTTTTATTTTTCTTTTTTTTTTTTGGTAGCAAACAAAAACATTGTAACAATTGTTTTTTAAAGCAATCCTATTATAATAAGGATATAAATCTCCATAGAAACATATGCTGTCTGCAATAAAGGGCTATATCAAAGATATACCGAGAGAAGGACATAGAGGTATCTGTCTATAAAAAGATAGTAAAGATGTACCTTAAGGAAAGTACTACACATGTCTTCAAGGTACTTTTTTGTTATACTATAACTAGTTAGTATGTATTCATTTACAATGCTAAACTTACTGCA
The DNA here is from genome assembly GCA_013400375.1 of Thinocorus orbignyianus. Classification (NCBI taxonomy): domain Eukaryota; kingdom Metazoa; phylum Chordata; class Aves; order Ciconiiformes; family Thinocoridae; genus Thinocorus; species Thinocorus orbignyianus. The sequence goes on from VXBW01006824.1 coordinate 522,445, forward strand.
CCAGAACTGGCGCCAAACGAGCAGTTTTCAGCATCAGTAGAAAGATCTCCACTGTTTCACGCTGTCTTATTTTTTTTTGCAGAGACTATCTTTGGCTTATTTGGAGAAGGGGCATTGATTATGACTACATATGCGAACTGTATCCCTTCATACACAATAGCAGTCATATCTAATGAGATACTAGACTACTCTTCAGTGAACTTACAATGTTCCTTCAAAATTTCTGATACAAGAGCCACATATTTAATATGCAAACTTAATCAAAACCTGTTGCCTTTATCAAATACTCACATAGATTTTATTTGCAAAGGAGTACCTTTTACCCACACAATAATTTAAAGGATAGTATTTAAGTCTGAAAGCTCATTTAAGCAGAATAATTGGCATCAATAGCACTTACCTGGTTGTTTGGAGTAGAGGTTATACAGCTATTTTCCAGCTCAGAACCATGCAATAGCCATTTTAAAAAAATAATGCAATGTTTGAAATTTATGAAAATTAGGTTTTTACTAGCAATGCTTTTGTAAGAGGCTTCTAGACACAAGTAGTGCAATTTGCTACGTTGTTTGTGGTTTAAAGAAACGTGCCATATGTAATTATTTACAGAGAGACACTGCATATAGACTGAGAGGTTTAGATCAGTTGATATGGAACAGTTTAGCCATCATAAAAATTAATCAAGTCACGAGTATTGCATTCTGTCCTCAAAGAATGAAGAGCCTCTTTTCACTAAGAGAAATTGGTTACATGACTATCATACTCTCAACCAGCCTACTGAAAGGACTCAAAGAAATCAATATTACACAGAAAGATGGATCGAGCATGAATCAATGTGGCAAGCACATAACCAAACAGACATGGAATTAAACACGAGAAAAAAAAACAACAACCAACAAAAAACCAAAAAACCAAAACCAACCCAAAACAAACGAAACCAACAAAGATTGTTGCTTAACCTGTTTTGTCAGAGCTGGTATTGATGGTATTGGTAGTGATGGAAGTGAAGGTAGTCTTTGCGCTGTCCTTGGTAGTAACAGATTTCTGCTTATTTTTCATGGCTTCCAGTGCTTTGAGCTTCTTGGCATGTTTAGTGCCTTTGTAGTGGGCCGCAGCCTGGCTCTACAAAGGAGAACAAAATGAACCATGCAATCAGGCTCATTTCTAAACTGGCATTCTCTGTATTAGTACAAATACAGACTACCTTTCAATAATGGGTACCATTCACATTATCCAAGTAGTGACCAAACAAAAAATTATATTTAGAATGATGCTTGGAAAACAATGGAAAAAGTACTCAAGCAACCCCAATTCAATAAATACAGTATATTACTGTACAACAGTATATAACTTTCAGACCAAAATAAGGTTGTCTTAGTCTAGCATGCTACCGTTAGTTTTTCTACTGAGACTTTTTTGCTTTCTCATTAAAAATAAATTAATTCTCAGGCAACAGGGAGGAAGGCACTCTCCTCCCAGTAACTTTGCACTTCTACAGGTCCTCTTTCAAACTAGAGATTTTGTCAAAACTTCTCTCAAAAAACAGTCAGCTATTAACAGTGGTGTCAGGAACTTTTCAGCAAAGACTGACAGTAAAACAGAAACACACAAAAAAATCCTGAACCAAAACCAAAGCCCAGACCAAAGAATGCAAAACATAAAAAACTCTATTCAAAGCCAATCACCAAAGATTTAACTGAATGTGAGGCAGACATGCCATTTTCTGGCTTTCTTACAAAAAGAAAAAAAAGGAAAAGAAAAAAGATTAATTTTGTCCACCTGCTACAAAAAGTAGTGTTTGAAATTCAAAGCCGGGCACACCCTTTCAAAGGAGGAAGATTGCACAAATCCTGTCACAGTTCCAAATATATTTTGACTACTTGATATTGTTAAGCTAAAATAGATTTTGATGTGCATTTCGATTAAGATTTATGTATTACACTGAAAGTGTCTTTCTTATTCTAAGAGTTAATACCAACGTTTCTTGATTTAATTTATGTTGCTAATATAGTTTAAGAATAGTATTTGAAGTATAAGATTAAACCTTATACAATACCCACTGGAATTAGCATGCATATTCAGAGCTTATTTTTCCTCTAATTCTTTGAACTCTCATAGGAAAAATAATCTTCCAGTTAATAAGTTAACAACTTGAAAAATTCCCTGTATTTTTACTACCGAACTTCAAACTTTATTGAAAGCTATTACTTTCTTAGTTGAAAGAGACATTATTAAGACTCTGGAAAAATAATTAGCTACTACAGAATTGAACAAATGAAAAGCAACAATCCTGGGTCATCTCAAGGACCCACAAAGGTCAGTATTTTGTTTCTGGCATGAAACAATAGCAAATATTTAGCACATAAAAGAAGTGTAGATATTTTCTATTGTGGAATCGGAAGAGGGAAAAACTCATATGTAATCTAGTGGCTAAAAACTCAAAGGATCAAAGGAATAAAATGACATAGTTGCTCGACTCACTAAACCATTCATGCATGTAGAAGAATTCTGCATTACCTGGCATCTGCTGGTCATTAGCCCTTTATTTAGTGTTATTTAATGTGGTGAATTGTGAGGAGAGGGGAAGTTCTAATGAACACCACGATAAGAGTTAATATTAATTAATCTTGAGATTTATAACTTTCAGGTTTCATGAAAAGTCATGATTCCTCCCAGATGCCTGAGATTTAAGAAGATCAAGCTGACTAAGAAAGAAATGAAAGACCTTGTCTAAACCAATAGACCCATATGTGTGTATGTGTATACATGCATAGATAGACACACATGCACACGCTCTTCTTGTATATTGAGATGCATCATTCAGTTTGGTTGAAAAGCCAGTTTCTCTATACCTAAAATAATGTAAATGTTGTATTAGGTACCCTTATTGAAAGAACACTGGACAGTGAAGTTATTAATTAGAAACAACTTGAACAGAAACAGCACGATCATGCACCTTTTACAATTCCCAACACATAACATTGAGACATATTGTAAGTCGAATACAAACAGTCAAGAGATGTTAATTATTGTCAGACTGAAAGACCAGTGTCAAGTTATGATGATGCATTAAAAATGACATTATACAGTACATCCTCATGTCGCTATCATGTTAACTATTTTTACAGTTTCTAGTCAAATTTAATTATCAGTCAGCTCCACATTTTGACTGCACTTGTTTTCTCATTCTTGAGATATCAGAAAGGTGGTCAGAACATGATCTTTACTACTGAATTATGAATGTTGATATTTGACACACAGCTCAATTTTCTTCATAGAATTGTTGTCAGAGCACGCCAGGTTTATGTCTTCAGCGTCCATAGTTCTCTTCCCTCTGAATTCTCACAGCTCCACCTCCACAAACCTCAACTCAAGCAGTGTTGGATGCATAAGGAATATCAAGTGCCTATGTAGAAACTGGTGACCTTTTCAGTGTTCTGAAATATATGAATGAAATTGCTCCAAAGTAGAAACACATCACTCAAATTTACAAGTATGATGGCTGCTGAGCAGACTTGTCCATTACTCACTTCCCACAGAGCACTGCTAGTTTACCCAGCCTTTACTTAATAGAAGATCTTTATACCTTTTTTATTTCAAAGTTTAAATCTCCATCCTCTGTGGGGACATGAAGCCATCTGAGCTTGTTTCAATATAACTGTCACTGGCACATGGATCTATGTGAGAGTAGACAGATTGCTCCTAAGCATTTAACCAGCTCCAAATTAGCTTATGCTGAACTTTACAACTAAACTGGAACCCTAAAAAAAAATTAAAAAGAATTAAAAAAGGTCTGTCATTATCTTTCCTTGCAAGAGTAAGATGTAGGAAATGGAAAAATATCCAAAAATATCTTTTTCAGCTCAGTAACAGAAAATATGATACCTCACTTATTTTTTTGCAGCCATAAAAGACCTAAAATAATCCTCACGGCTTAAATGGCATTTACTTGTAGCTTATAAAACTTATTACTTAAATGGTATTTACTTGTTGGTTAAATACAAAAATAAGACAGATCATAAAATGTAATTATTCCCAATTGTCATGCAGAATATAGAAATACTGAGAGAGAGCAAAAGAGTGAAAGACAAGTTAGGGCTACTTTTTTCTGCCAACCATGATGCTTAACTGATTTAAGTGACTATAACCCCTGCAGATTGGTGAAAAGGGGTCTCCTTCTGGAATACTTCAGAGTTCAGCAGTTGCAAAACCCAAGACAATATATATGTGTTCATATATTACCTTACCAAGTTGCATCAGAAGTTGTGCAGAGAGAAGTTATGAGCAGAGGTTACAGGTGAAACCCTACATCTAGAGAAGATGGTGGGAATCAAAGGAGGACTTCCCTTTCCATGTTTTGCAAAGGGGCACTGATTTTTATAATCGCTCATCTTGAGGGAAGCCATTAAGAGCTTACTATCTTCTTTCATCATAGTTTCCGAGTTTTCTTCTCACATCATAGTTTCCATGTTTGACGTGGAGAATTAACACTAGCACTGTGAAGACAATCATTGACAGCTACTGTGTGACCCGATCAGTGATGAAGCATGAGAAATATGTCAAATATAGCTGGTGCAACATTACAGTGAACTTCCAAGAAACTATATCCATTCTTGAAAAAGATGTCTCACAGGAAAATAAAAGGTAAATTATTACTTCATATCTGAAGTTGAAAATACAAGGATCCTTAATGAAATTAATTTCCTTAAATGCAAATGATATTTAGACAAACTTTGGTCTATGGGAAGTACTTCAAGGAAATGGCAAGATGTCTAAATAGGAAACCACTTTTCAAAGTTATTTGTAATGTAGTCCTGCCTACTTGAGCAGTACCAGTCAGACTGAACATCTCTTTTGCAACACAAATAATTTCCTCCTGTTTTCTGGCGGTTCACACATCCACTTTCTCACACCATGTATCTATCTGAACAATTAGGAACCTAATTATTAATAATTAGGGATCTAATCCTTACATCTTGTAACTTTCCCAAATTGCCTGAATATAAAAATGTATTTGCCCATATAAACATTTACTGCATATATATATGTTATAAACAGAGAGACATACATACCATAAAAGAATAAAAAACTCTATACGCAGGTGTGAGCAGTTAGAAATAGCAGCCATAGTGTCAAAAATCAGCTGTGTTCTGTTTGCTTAAGTGCAATATTGTACTACAATTACCATAAAGACATCATATTACCAAGCAAATCACAATGTGTAAAATACAATGAAAAACATGAAATATTTTAAACAATCCAGACAGCATTCTCTTAGAATTACAGTGATCATATCAACATGGAAGTCTTCAAAATATGTTTGTCTGCCTGACTTAAGTACTTCAGTGAATCATATGTCTTCTCACTTATGTTCTTTAGGCATTGGTCCAACAACTGTTATGCTTAATTTTGTAGATTAAGAAAAAAAAAAAGAGTCACCTCCTGTTCTCAGAGAGTTTTCAATTTACAGCACTGCATCTTCTATCTTTTTCACATTCCTCCTGGTCCACCTCACATTACCAATCTTCTTACAGATTATTTTCCTGCCTCGGTCATTCTTCCTAGCCGGGATCTTCATAATAAAAGCCAACTCAAAGAAAAGAACCTTAAAAAACCAAGTGTAGTGAATAGGTTCCATGGATTCTTCCCGACAAAAATTCAATCCACCTATGCTGCACCATGTCTTTCTCATTTCACAATGCAGGAAGATGTCCATTGTGGAGAATGCTGTGCTCCATGCTGTCATCTGGCCCATTAGTAGTAAGGCTGTAGACCGCCTGCACCCTTAGAAAGCCCCAAACAAAGGTTGATAGGGCTGAAAATCCTTTATGTCTATCTGAGATTTCAGTAGGTCATGTAACATCTTTGTTTTACCAGCTACTAGATGTTACCATCACCTCTGCTGTTATTCCCAGTACTATAGTAGCAATTTTGGCTAATACATCAGCAACCGATGTCAGGATCCTCCAGAGTAAAAAAGCTCTAAAAACAAACAAATTATTTTCCTGGTTCAAAAATAATACTGTCAGTGAGCTGGGCACACATGGAAAGCAACAATACTCAGCTGCATAAGCCAAGAGGGCTTCTGTCCTTGGTGAAGTGAGGGAAAATGTTCACGAGATGCCTATGATTTGCATTGTCTTAATAGAATTTTTTCCTAAAGTTGGGATGTCAGTAAGTACTTCAAATACAATTTTACAGATGTAAAGAAGTGTCACAAGAAAGTGACAAAAATAAAGAGATCTTTTTCGTTTTGGAACAAGCATCATATTTTTTTCTAATGACTCCAAAGCCTGGCCAGTGAGTGATGACAGCACTGCTCAGGGAAGCAGTATGCAACTGACACATCTGTATTCTACCAGGTATGTGCTACTTCCATAACCATAGCTGATCTTAACAGAACTTCTCCAATATGTAAACTGGAGAAGTTTACAGAGAGAAAGTCTAACAGCCTTGAGATGTCCAACAGTTGGTTTTGCCTAAGTCAGGGTTTTTACTGAGTCACATCTGATAAAATGAAAAGAGGACTGTACAGTCTTTTGCACTGAGATGTGTTTATTCTATTTAGTAGGTAAGCTTTTATTTGAGGCTATTTTAAATTTTCAAAAATAGTATCATGAGACCTACTGTTTTCTTTGCCCAGTGAATTCTCACAGTAAATTCTGAACTACTCACAAATCCTATGCTTACTTTCTAGAAGATAGAGGAACTCCTGGACTTCAGCAGAGCTTCACAGACTCATAGTACAAGAAACAAACAAGCTAAATACCTGTGCAAGCCTTTACAGAATAGGAGATTAAGTGAAGATATACAATGTAATTTTGAAAGGTGATGTCAATACGATGACATGTTTCATACTGAATAAGAAGACTATCCTGATTTCTGTCTGATATGTACAAACTCAATCTGCAGTCAATTACAGTGCAGATAAATGTTGCCTGTCGTCATTTCTTCCTTCTGCTAAGCTTACCTTTATCTTCTGAATTGTGTCATTTCAATTTTTTGTGCACTCTGTCATCAACACCACTCTGTATTACAGAGCCAAAGATCTAATTACATTATGGACTCAGACGTAACTGTGGTATAAAACACGAAGGACTTGTGTAATATGACTTCTTTCAGATACAGTCTGAGAGAAGGCTTTTGCCCCCTAAACTACGACTGATTAAATTGCCCCTTTCCCTAGAGCCAAATATAAAATAATAGAGCAAGTATCAAACACTACCTTTCTGTACAAAAGAAAACATTTCTCCATTATTATGTCAGAATAAAATAAACATCCCAGCATGTTAATTCCCAGGTATTTAATTTTCTCTTTCCATGGTAAGAAAAACTTTCTGTTCCCTCTTGCATTCATGAGACTTAAGGATCAGAGTGAATGGTTGTTTTTTGAGCTCACTAACTCCTTTGCATTAAGAACACTGCTCCATCCCACTCCCTGTGCTTGGGCTCCTTCCAGAGCTGGTTATATAATGGTGAGAGACCGCACCTGGCAAGAGTCTGCATCACATTGTGTGAAATTAGCATCCACCCTATTCTTAAGCTAAAATCATCCATCCTATAGAAAAATAAAATACTTTTATATTTCAGATGCAGAAGGTCAAAATTTCCCACTTAATATCGCTTGTCCCACAAAACAGTGTCTTTAGGACCATGCGCCTGTGTGTACTGTAGGCTGCCACTGAACGTGGCATTACTTGAAACCATCTAACCAAGATACAAAAAACTGCCCACATATAACACACTTTACACTGCATTCCAAGTAGACATACACAGCGTTAAAATAAATATAGTGAAGGAAAGATAGCTCAAGTAACCAATCTCTTCCCATACCAGGCTTTTTTTTTTTTTAAAGGACACCAGTACTTCATGCAGCACAACGACAGTTCATTGTATGCTGAAATCCAGTTAACAAAGAATTTGCTTTACCTTCTATTTTATCCTTTTTATGGTAAGGCAGATCAGTTTTAAACGATGTTTGATAAGGTTATCAAGTTCTGATCTCTGGAAGATTTTATGTACATACTTTCATAGTATTAACAGTTTCTTTTGGGGGAGCTCTTTTGATGGAGAGATGAAACATGCTCTTTTGAAAACTGGTATAATCAATGAAATTAAATGTTAAAGTTAATCTCATCGTTACCGTATTAAATGGTAGCATCTTTTACTTTCCCCATGGTAAATCATATTGTAGGCAGAGTATCGAGAGAATATTTAACTCATTTGGGTTTTTTCATTTATATTAACCAAGTGATTAATCTCAGATTACTCTCAGAATGAGATAGATGAACCTAGACACAGTGCTGTGCCATGTGCATGATAAAATAAACCATGTATTAACTCAGCTTAGTAAATATAACATATATGCTTCCAGCTTTGAATTTAGAACAGACATATTTGGAACTGAGAACTTCAGCAACTGATATACACCATTATAATTTTGTAGAAAGGTACCCCAGCTTCCCTCCACTAGCAGTAGCTACACCCACTCATCTTTTATTCATTATGTGAATTAACACTTTTTGAATAACATGTTAATGATGGCAACCCTAAAAGTGGAAGCTGACATACAATCTATCTATGGAACACTAAAGAAAATAAGCTCAATATAGTTGTGATTTACTTAATAATGAGTTTAATAATGTAAATGTAATTCAATGTTCACGTTATAGACAAATGATGTTTCCTTAAAAACAACAGATGCTGTTGAATTTAAAATAACTGTTTTAAAGACAGTAATTTTCTGAATAGTGTTGAAAAGTTCAGTCTTTTCTGGTGTCATCTGAAAAGGAATGGCAGTAGTGGATATGTAGCCAACACCTTTTGGAACCTCAGTTTGTCACAGTTCACAGCAGCTAATAGGAGTCAAGGACGTACACATACACCTACCCACCCAGAACCTCATTTCACGTAGGAACTTTGCCCTGACTGAACACAAAACATCTTATTCCCTGTGCATCCAGCTTGTGATCTGATAACTAATGAGAGTTGAGTGGGTGGGTTTAGCGTAGCTCATTTGAGTGTTTTCACCTGGTTTCTGTTGCCAAGGAAACCATTTTTATCTGTTTACATTCATAATAGCAATCTCATTGAATTCTGAATTTGAGGGTTTTTTGCCTGAATCAAAGCATCGGGGAAGAATAGTGGTAAGTGAGACATTGACCAAACCCAGATACTTAACTGAAGCCACAAAAATCTGGTTGCAATTCTATAAACCTTACAGGATATAAGCAGCCCCTCTGAAATCAAAAGGACATTTTATATGCTGAAGTGTCACAGGATCAGTGCCTAAAAGATGTTCTATATTTGATTTTCAGTCACATTGGCTTTTATGTTTCTCATCGCCTTCATTCAAGCACTGGTTACAAAGTTCAAAACTGACCACGTATATGAAATTGTCTGGTGTGTAATACAAAAGCGGTCAAACTACATAGGTATAAGAACCCTTTCTGATCTTAAAATCTAAGACATCATTTCATCTTTTAGATTTGTTTGGACAGAGATTATTGAAAGAGTGAAATTTTCAAATGGTACTGAAATTCAGTGCTGGAACTCCAAATTTTTTAGAGCAGACAAATCCCTTCATACCCATTCACAATATTTATTAAATTATTTATTGTTTTTATGCTGTTCTTGCTTTTATTATTGCTCCAAGCTGATTCCCATCATTCTATGGTAACTGTAACTCAAGTGAAACAAAAAAGAATCCAAACCTCTCACATCTCAGAATTAAGCATTACGGAGATCTGGTATGTGTAAATTAGTACAATTAAGTCAGTAAGTCAGTAACATTTAACAGTTTTGCATGTCCACCAAATGTTGGAATGCTCCTGAAATTATTAAAAAGCACTATCGTTTAATAAGAGAAGGTTAATTTAACCTTACAGGCATGGCCTCAACACCTGAAGAAATGCCAACTTAACTCACACAACACTTGCATGAAATGGAAGACTTTTTGTTTCCTTTTCATAAAATTTTAGCCATGGACACTCGATGACATCACTAACCAAAAAGAGATTACACTATCAGAACTAATGAGCTATTAAACTACCTCAATGAAAAATGAATAACATTCAAGATTTCTGTTCCTTCTGTCCTTTAAAAACAATTCATTTAACAGTTGTCATTTCCACAAGCAGATGTGCTTGTGGAAACAGCAACAGTACTGGTGCCACAGCCAGAGGTTTGGCTTCTTAGATCACTAGGCTTGCTTTAAGAAACCTGGTCTACTGGGGCCTGATGGGGTCCACCTGTCAGAGAAGGGTAAGAAGGTGGAGTTCAAGATCCCTAGGGAAGCAAGGATGGTGCACAGAAAGCTCACTACCCTGGATTTCAGGAGAGCAGTCTTTGGCCTCTTCAGGGATCTACTTGGTAGAGTATCACAGGATAAAGCCCTGGAGGGAAGAGGGGCCCAAGAAAGCTAGCTAATATTCAAGGACCATCTCCTCCAAGCTCAGGAGTGATGCATTCCAACAATGAGGAAGTCATACCAAGAGGCCTGCATGGATGAACAAGGAAGTCCTGGACAATCTCAAACAGTAAAAGGAAGCCTACAGAGGGTGGAAGGAAGGACAGGTAGACGAGGAGGGACACAGAGAAGTTGTCTGAGGAGCTAGGGATCAGGTTAGGCAACCTAAAGTCCAGATAGAGTGAAACCTGGCCAGAGACATCAAGGGCAACAAGAAAAGCTTCTATAGGCACACTGGTGACAAGAGGAGGACTAGGGAAAATGTGGGCCCTCCAAGGAAGGAAATGGGAGTCATCACCTGTGTCATGGACAAGGCTGAGGTACTCAATAACTTTTTTTGCCTCGATCTTCACCAGCAAGAACTCCAGCCACACCACCCAAGTCACAGAAGGCAAAGGCAGTGACTGGGAGAATAAGGAACTGCCCACTGCAGGTGAAGACCATGTTCAAGATCATCTAAGGAACCTGAAGGTGCACAAGTCCACAGGACCTGATGAGATTCAATCACAGGTCCTGAGGAAACTGGCAGATGAAGCTGCTAATCCACTGTCCATCATATTTGAGAAGTTGTGGCAGTCCAGTGAAGTTCCCACTGATGGGAAAAGGGGAAACACAACCTTCACTTTTAAAAAGGAAAAAAGGAAGAGTTGGGGAACTACAGGCTGGTCAGTCTCACCTCCAGGATGCTTTCTGGAGTTCAGCTATTACTAAGTACAAGTGAAGCAGCAATATGGGACAGCTATGCTGCTTATGGTCATATCCTTATGACTTTTAAAACTGAATCCTAAAATAATTCTTTAATGTAGTATGCTTAACACTATTAAACTGCATCAACCAGTAAGTGCTTTCTCCCTTGGGTATATATTAACAATTTACTTTTTGCAGACAAGTGCACAAATAAGATTAGCTTTTGCAAATTGCTCCTTATTCTGTTACTGGTAAGTAATTTTTATATTACTGCACTGTAAACAGATGCTGCTTTCCACTACATATTCAGCAATAATAAGCTAATTCAATGTCTTAAAAATAACAAAAGATCTTCAAGAATGAGCTATTTGCTTCAACAGTCCAAGCTCCATTGAAATCTATGTTGAAATCACCCATGATAGGAAGTTAGCAAATTACTCTAGAAGCCGTGGTGTGAAAGAAGAACTTCCTTTAGTTCATGTATTCAAATAGGTTCTGTTACCTTCCTATCATGTGTATTACTGATCAACTTCTTGCATATTGATTTGGAGGTTATTTTTTGAGTGTAGCTAACATACTTCATTATGTTTTGCATAAATGCCCCAACATTTTGGCAGGAGCTTTACAACTGTTTCAGTATTCACTCCCATGAATTCATTATACGCCAAAATCTAGAAACAATGAACCTTGCTAAGAGGAAAAGAAAAAAAAAAAAAGATAGCAAGCATGTTAAGTTTAGATTGTGTGGGTGAAATCCTGGCACAACTTAGGTCAACAGAAATGTTGACGTTTATTTCACTCTGGGCTGGTGATTGAAAATAGGTGTGATACTCCACCTGGACCCAGTGGAAAGAATTTAAAGATGGATAGACAGCCTTTGACTGCGCCAACAAAACAAAATGTACAGCATCACAGAAACATCATTTGAGGAAAAACAAAAAAGCCATGCTTTCACCACAAAACTATGTTATATGCAACTTGGAATATATCGCTTTTCTACCCTCAATATAGCATTTATTTGGGCAATTTCATCATGTTGTTTGGTGGTATGTATTCAAACTTAGCTGCTACTAGTATGTCATAGATACACAGACTCTACAAAATATTGACAAAATAAAAATTGAGAACACCTAGAACAATCCCACTCAACTGGAAAGGACTTGTTTTTTTTTCTCTGCTCTGTCTTTACCAACTGCCACTTAATATTTCAAGGGACAACCACATCGTTTTAGTGATCTACACATGAATATTTTCTTATTTCTTTTTTATTGTGGTGTGTGTGTGTGTCTGTGTGTGTATGGCTACACACAGACCACAGGCAACCTGCTATGTCACCAGAAACATTATCTTAGATGGAAAGGTTTCCAGTATTGAGTACACTTGATATATATATTCAGTAGACATCCAGCTATAAAGCTAACAAAGACTCTCACATTTTTGTCAGAGAGATATGATCTGTTGTCCTGTCCGTTTTTTTTTGCTGGGTTGCAAATAATTTGTGTAGCAGTTTATGGACACATATAAAGCCACAGCCTATATCAAAAACAGTATATAATGATATCTAGGGGATAAAACATCAGAAGAAAGCAAATAACCCTTAGAACCCTCTGTTTCAACTGAATCTGTGTGACTATCTTTCCATTTTAGAGCAATTTCCTATTTCTGATCTTGAAGCCAAATTACATTTGAGTCCAACACATAAAAAAATGCAACCAAAATGTAGTAAGAATAAATATAACAACTCAATTTATCTCCCAAGTACAGAGCTTTACACTAGAAATCATTTCAATGACAACTGTTCCAACATGAATGAACCTTAGACAGACCAAAAAACGCAAGGACCCTACCTTAAAAGAACATTAAAGCTGCAAGTTCAAAGAACGGATAAAGAAGGGTAAGAGCAGACAGCAAACATTGTGATTGTACATGCAGGTGTAGGTGGCTGTGATCTATCAAGATTAGGATAAATATCGTCAGTGAATCATGTAAGTCTCCTAAGAAAAACTGTTAATTCTCTCACAGCATTTTCCTGGCTTTCAGAGTCCTTGGTGGCCCTAATGGATGGAACCATGTCACACCTGTGCCTGTATGTGCCATTCTCCTCAGAGCCTTGTGAGGCCCCACTCTCATCTCTGGCTCCTGTGTGCCACCTACTCTGCCTGACAAATCATAAACCAGAGAAACAATCACCACTTAATGATGCACACATTTATTGAGTAATGGGAATTTTGAGCTGTACAGCACTGAGACTATACCTCAAAGAAGGGGTAAGAGTGGGATCTCAGGTACTATCCAGAGCCCTACTGATGACAGTGAACTTTGAGAATTCACATTCTCCAAAGAAGATCCTAAAGGCCATCAGGACAGATGTATAAATATCACGTGCAGTGTGTGACATTTGACAGCTTGCAAGACTGTTGCAAAGCTGTTTACAGAGGAATAGGTCAACCAGGCTAAGCTCAGGACAATGGGCTTTAGAACTCAAAGACCTTGCAAGTGTAGACAAGATTTAACCTCTAATTCTTTCCAATACCTCCTCTTTATAGATGGTTGAGGCTTTAATCTTTATTTCAGCTCTTCTGTTTCATCTTAGAGGTAACAATTTCAGCCTCAATGTTTTTGCCCTTCAGTCTCCTAAAAAATACATTTTATTGCCTTCCAAATACAAACCAGGTATTTACTTCCAGCTGAGAGTTTTAAGATGTATTATCACCTTCAGGCTTACACATCATAAATCTAACAGGTTTCCTCAGGCAGGCAACTGGCCAGGAATATAATTGGGAGCTTGCAGGTTAAACCAAAAAGTTTACTAGTCTGAATATGGTAGGAGGACAAGCAGTTGCCTTCTAAAGATGGATTAAATCTATAGATTAACCATTTCTTCAGTCAAGTGCAAACACACCTTTCAGTCCATCAAATATAAGTCTATGACTGCTGCAGCTGCAGGCGCATAGGTCTAAATCTCTCAGATGTTTTATAGGTGAGAGACTCCACCTTCTTTACTTAATCAGACAGACTCCATCATAGGGCCTGGTGATCTTTTGACTGCAAGCTTACTACCACAGAAGCCAGCAACAGAATTTATTTTCTACATGAATCTTTGCTCCATGTGGCTGTACAGTCCCCTCTCCTGCTCCCCATTTAAACCAGTCACATCTCAAAAAGGGGATGGAGTCCACTACTGTTCAATGAACAAACAGAAATTAAGGACTACTTTACCACACAAAATTGGCAGGTGTAATAAGTGGTTATTTAATATGTGGAGTTTTACAGTGCAAGAATTTCAGAAAATTACTTGAGAGTTGTTAATGAAAAGATCATCATCCTGTTGATTTATCTTTTGTGGTGCTGATAAAAGAGAATTATGAGAATTAAGTTTCTCTCCAGCCAAATGGCCTCAAGAGCCAACCCATCACTTATCAGTTTGAAAATGCACCTTCGCACACACCTGAAGAGCTTGCAGTGAAATATTAAAGGCCCCCACCTTGTCCTAAATGCAATTCCTGTTTCTATAAACAGCATACTGAAATGTGATGAGCTTCTGTTACGATCTTTTGCTGACCAATCAAAATCTTACCTTCTTAGCTACAGTTCAAACCCACATGACTGTTATGAATAAGACAGCTCAGTTAAAAATGCCTATTTAGTATGGGTGGAACTCCTTTTTTACAGAAAAACTTAGTCATGCCTGCGAAACACACAGATTCCTTTGACCGCAACAACACAAAATTTCAAGACTTGAATTAAAATTCATAGCCAAATTACTGTAAGTGGCTATAACTCCTCACTGTGAAACAATTTCTTGCTGCTCTGTTACCTCTTTCATGTCAGGAGCAGCCATAATAAACCATCAAGCTGATTTCATGAGGACATTCATGGGGGTGGAGAGCACCATATTGAAGAGAAAACTAGACAAATATTGTTGGTCTTCATTTTCTTGTTCAGGGAATACGAAAATCAGCATATTTTGCAACTAAGAAGATTTTCTGAGAGAGACAATGTGGAATCTGTTAATCTTAAACATCCAGATTTAAAGCAGCTAGCCATTTAAACTATTCTAGAAGTGCTCTGTCATTATTCCTTACCACAAATACCAGAAAAAAGATAACTGGTAAGATTCAGCCATCTTTACTTTTATATAGGCTTAAGTAGTGAGGAGTGAACTTGGACACACTCTCATTGGGATGACTTCTCTTTGCTTTCAATCAATATCTTTATGATTGTTCGGCATGAATAGCTCCTGGATGGCTCTAATTTTTCTCCTGCTGTTTATTCTGCCACCTGAAACTGTCCATTTCTCAAGTCATCTCTTTTCTGTCACCATATGCTAAATGTTAATCATGAACTATGACAGACTCAGTCTCCTTTCTTTCCACATACAGATCTTCTACTCTGCAATTTTATGGCTGTTACTCAATATTGTTTGTCTTTTCTTTTACATAGTTCCTTCTATCTCTTGCATGCCTTAGAACAACTCCAACCATTCACTCATGAACTACAAATTCTGAAAATACATTTATTCTTATTCACCCTTAGATATTTTTACAGGTATGACTTAAACTGTTCTAACATGTTATCTAGTAAGTTGAATCATATGCCTACTGGTTGTCAAACCCTCCTCTCAGAAAACTTAAAAATGTGTTTCAGAAAGTATTTTTCCATTAATTCATTTGCCAATCCCCTGATGCTCTTCCTATCTTATATTCTGGATTCGTTTCTCAAATATTAGAAAATAAGCTCTTTAGAGAAAAGATCTCATGTGACACATCTGCAAAGCACTGTATACTGCACAGATATTTAACTGTAGGCTCCTTGCATAAATAATATTATGTACAACAGTACTCTACAGGTTCTAATGAATTACCGATTAATCGGTACCTCTACTGTTTTTAAGATCATGATTGCAGAGTACTTCAGACCATAACAATTAACATGTTTCCTGAAAAATTGTTTGCAGCGTATCTTTTGATTAATTGCTGTTTATCTAAATCAACGGACACTCAGCAAGAAACAGGACAAAAATGCTGAGCCCGTTCTCTTAAGACCATGTCTTTGGTTCTTATTGAAATAGTATGGACTGATGTCTGCAACTAAACAGCTATCACAGTCACAACTGAGTATTCATCCTCAAAATGGTTATAAGTAATAGGAAAATCAGTTAATAAGAGGCATCAGACCAAATGCCTACTTTTTCTTAGTGCTAACTTTTTCAAAAGATTGATTTGCCCTTGATTAATTTCACTCATTTTCTATGTGATTTAGAGAGACAATAAACCAATTTAGAACTTGCTTTCATAGTTTAGGCATGATGATTTTCAACAAGGAATTTTGCTTTTGATCATTAGGCTGTCAGTGCTGGCAATTCAAAGGCTGTGCAGCACCTGTGAAGTTCACACAAAATTCAGTTTTCCAGCACCAGAAGCACTACTTCTTTTCCACTTCTAAACAGCAGACATGGTCACACACACCAGTGAGAAACCTGCATTGGTTTTCTCTCATGACGTGACTCCAAGAAACCATCTTTCTCATCTTATTTGCCTAGACAATATTGTGTCAAATTTCTTTGAAGTGTGAAATGTGTATCTTCCACTCCAGAGGAATTCTTCTTCCCGCACAATTCCTTCTATTCATGAAGAACATGCATAATGAAAAATTAGATCCTTCTTGTAAGAATGACAGAACTTGTGCCTTGAGTTGAAATATAACTACTGAATCCCTGCTTGGGGGAATGCAATCATCCTTACAAGAGAGGAATGTCTAAACGGTGACTGTTAATACAACCCAATCTATTTTAGCCAAGAATCTGTACCAGAATCTTTTTTTCCTCTATGCAGTCCCCACTCCTTACAATGCCTGTTCCCAAATGTCAATGCATCTGCGGCTGTCTTCCCCTGAATATCTTTGTCCCTAATTCTCAACAATTGTTTTGGTGGCAGCACCACCTACCACAGCATTAATTTAGCACAGGACAAGCTAAGAAGCCTTCAAAGATTGCACGATTCTCTCTGCATCTCATACCCTGTTGGCTTGCCTTGCTGGTAAGGCCTGTCTCACCAATTGAGGCAAGGGTCTAGGACCCTAAAAGAATAGCCAAAATGGTGCTGCACCATATTTAATGAATTTTATTAAAAATTCTTCCGTCTTGTAACTACATGATATACATTTTCTTAGCTCTGCTGCAAAGGCAGTTTCATTCTTACAGCCTTTTCAGGCAGTAAAGAGATACAAATTAATCACGTAAAATAATTCTAGAAAAAAATAATTCTTAGCCACTGGGAATTATACAGAATAAAATACTGTTAAATGCAGTAAATATCTTAATTCCTTCAGCATTCAAGGTGTTAATTACTTCTATATATTCCATTTTTTCCTGACATCTTCAGATGTTGTTACTTACTTATTGCTGCTTCTCCGAATGTCTTTAGCTTAGCAATTAACTTTATCCTAACTGTTTATCACTACTTAAGATTCGGGTATGAAAATCATGTTAGAGAATAAATCAACAAGCAACAACAGCTACCTTGTGACAAGCTATTTGACTAGAATTGTATTAGTGATGAACCATCAAATATCTCTATTCAATAACAAAAGAAAAATTTCTGTGATGTAATTACAATAATAATTGTCTCTGGGAAGATAACGCAGATTTGTGTGCCCTGTAAAATAAAAATTACGCAACATGCTCACATTAATTACTAAACCATAAAAGCAAACAGGTTGTCACTTTAAAATAACAACTTCTATGCAGGTAATGAAATTCTGTATTTGGCAAATAAGGTATTCAAGTAGACAAAACATAAGGAGTGAGTCTGTTTGAGTGATCATTTGATCTGCAATTTAGTGGTTTTATCATCAATTTAGGAAGAAACAAAACAAAGCACCTGAACAAATACCCCATAGTTTCTAAATTACTGTATATATCATTGACCTATTAAATTATGACATTGGAACATGTTTTGTATTGCTGTGTAGACTGAGGTGAGAGGTAATAATGCTGAGGTGTCTGCATCTAATGAAAACATAACACCTTCTATTTGGTGGCATGGCTCACTGCAAAAAAGCAATGTATCACTGTCCTAAAAATGGCCAGCAGAAATAGGAAAATAAGCTACTGCTAATTAAACCTTTTATGTAAAAACATGATCGCTAATCAAACCTTTATTACCCCATACTCTCACACTCTCTTCTTCATTTACACTTTATCCTGTAGCCCTTGAAGTATCAGGTTTACAGCCTTCTCATACGTTGTGTTATTTTATTATTGTGAAAAGATGAAATTACAGCAATGATAATGTAAAAGGTAGCTAAAATAAAGAAGTGACCACGGGAGGAAAAAGAATGGTAAACTTAAACTATGTCTGGTTATTCTGATAGCTAATTAAAAGTCACATTTAAGTCATCAGCAAAATATAAAGTATTTACTCAAGCTGAAGTTTCTTCATTCTTGTGACAACTGAAAACTACCTTTAATAGAAGGAAAGAAAAATGCTTGGCTTTAGATACATAAAATGTTGCTATTTGCAGAAGCGTGTTATTCTGTAATGATCACAGTAAAAGACATCTTTCCATTAAAGAAAGAAACAATGTCTTTAATTTTTAATCATTTCACTGCTATGAAGTTTGTTACACAGCCATTTCATATAAATTGAATACTAAAGATAAATATTACCTTAGCCAATTATCTGATTAACAACCAAGAAAATAGGTTTTTCAAGAATTCTAGGCTAGCATATATTAAGTTCCTCCTAGTGATGATAGCACAACATACCCATTTAATTTTGCATTTATATAGCAATAATTATTGCAAAATTTGTACAATAAAGTAAAAAAGTTACAACATAAGATGTTATTTGAAATGGAAAACCTTTTTTTTTCTAATCAGGTAGGAAAAGATCAACTGAACTTATTTTTGTCAAAGAAATAATAAAATCAAAGCAAGAACTGACAATTGCAACAAGACTCTAAATGTAAATTAAAATACTTCAGACAAAAGTCTTGAAGGCAAGTGATTCTCCCATCAAGGGATGATTTTCACTTGTCTCCAGGTGTAACATTATGTGCACTGATGGGCTGATCAACAGAACAGAACTTCTCCCCAGCTGTAATCAGGAGTGATTGACAGTTGGGACAAAAAAGTTGATTATCATGACAAGTCCACTGATGCAGAGAAAATAGGCTATGCTGGGGAAAGGATAAAACCTGTTCAGAGACTACCTTCTAAAATCTCCTTTCTAAAGAATAAAAAGAAACATTTATGCCTATCCAAAGAGAGCTAACAGAAATGAATTCTGTACATTTACTGTGCATCTCTCTC
The DNA here is from genome assembly GCA_013400375.1 of Thinocorus orbignyianus. Classification (NCBI taxonomy): domain Eukaryota; kingdom Metazoa; phylum Chordata; class Aves; order Ciconiiformes; family Thinocoridae; genus Thinocorus; species Thinocorus orbignyianus. The sequence continues at coordinate 541,911 of VXBW01006824.1, forward strand.
TACAGTCTACCATGATATAATGAGACCTATATAAACCCCAAACAGAATAAACCCCTGTATTTTTAAAATCACAGTTTGAGATCAAGTCATCAAACAATTATATATATATGAGAGCATTGCCTCGGTTTGAATACCAGTTTTGAATTCATAATCACACTTTTAAAGGCCATGAGGGAGTTAGGCGTAAGTGTCATATTGCATTCTTTCCTGAAAAGAAGTCAGTCCCCTTTGGCCATTTTAAACCTTTAAAGACTTCATTTTCAATTGAGACTAAAAAAACCTGTACATGAGTGGGGGAAATACACCCTCAAAGGTATAGTTCAAATATATACTTTTTTATTCCTCTATAAAGCTTTTAAAAGCAGATACTGGGTTGCACTTTGCACTTCCACTCCTTCTGAGGATCAGACTCCCAGCTGTTATCTGTGATGTGAGTAAGTACACAAAATAGCAGTATCTCCAGAGACTGTAAAAGACATATGAGGAGTGATAAAAGAACTAAGGAGCTGAAAAAGTCAGGCCTGGAGGTTCTGAAGTGGAATTTGTTTACATCAGGGACAGTTATGTTTAATAATTTTCACAAAAGGAAATATTATATTTTCTACAACAGGTGGCTGCAGAGACACAGTGAAGAAGAATATATCAAAGGTACCCCAGGGAGTGCAATTTCACTGGCCATAAAGAGAGAAAAAAAAAGTTTCCAGAGTTATCACAAGATTATTTGAAAAGATTTTAAGGCTGCTGGAATAGTGTATAATCAAACAAAAACAAGTAAAAGAGCAAATTCACTGTTAATGCATTTTTAGAAGAAATTAGGATTATTTTTTTTTTTATAAAAAAATAGAGTTACAATCATTTGAGCAATTTTGATAGAGATCTTTCTACATCACACAAAAACGCACATTTTCTTAACTATCTTTTCTTTCTGTGGAACAGGCTTTGACATATAGCCCTGCCTGTTCCTCTACTCCCAGTTCTTCTTTGTCATTACTACTGCCTAAGAAAGTGAGTTAGAAGGACTCACTAACTGGTGACTGAAAGCAGACAATATTTTGCCATTTTTATGGAGAAATTGGTTAGATGTACCTGCTAAAAATAATCCAGAATCTCAGGCTATAAATGCTTATATTTAAAAAAAAAAAATTGAAAGAAAGAAGTTACCTCAGACCAAACAATGCTAGATGAAGATTGCACAGCAAAGAGTTTACGATTTATCTTTCCTTTTAGGCGATGACTTATGGAAAGTGGCTTCTGTAAAGAGTCTCCATTGCAGTTTTTCATAAATATCAGTTTTTTATTAGATTTGACTGATTTACTTCCCATTTTGACCAAGGAAGCTGACATGAAGTGATAATGCAGAGGTTTCTCTCTTTGCAGTTGAAAGGGACAGTCTTTTCCATGAATGGAACATGAGGGAATTGGAAGAGAGAACTCTTTCAGTCCTCTTTTTAATACTGTCTATATTTTAACCTGTCTTGCCAATTGCCTCATGCACAAAATTATATTTTTCAATGTTGTGTTCAAAAATGTGTTCTTTCCCACAATTGTGAAACTCCAGTTAGCCACTACTTGCCCAAATTTAGCATTTGAATTTCATTCTTATGTTCCCCCATCCCCCATTGGACACAAAAGCTTTCTGACACTATTATAACCTAAGGAATATGGGACCCAATTCATTAAAACCACTGGAAATACATGTGTAATTTGCCTGGAAGTCATCTTAGTGAGTGACAGATAATCCACATTAAGCACTCTCCTGACACTGAAAGCACATTTTGGAAAATCTAAGGCCTATCAGACTATTTAGGTCTGCCTCCTGCCCACCAATATAATATTTTCTGGTACATTCTTATATTCTAATTTAATAATTTCTGAGAGAAGGAAAATTTCTGACAGTAACAAGCATAGATGCGTTCAAATACAGGAGGAGGTTACTTTTATTTCAGACTTTCTTTTTTAAAAACTACCCTCACCTCTACTTTTCTCTCCTTCTTCTTCTGCTCTTTGCAGTTCTGAGATCATCCACGCCCAAGCATAAATTAAAAGTTGTGCCCAAAAGGGCAAATACTGCAACAATTCACTTTAGTGCCAGAAGCAGAAGCATTTTAAACCAATTTATCTCCATATTCCCCAGTCAGAGTACTGGTCATTAATCTTCTGCAAATTATAAATGGTACTATCAGAGAGAGACATTGCCTATTCACAGACAATTTCTAGCAAAGTCAAGTAATTTTCAAGAGACGTCAAACCTTCTGCACAATTGACTTGCTTTATCAAAAAAATGAGTGCTTTGAAAATGAGATAACCTGTCAGGGTGAGCAGCGGCAGAAAGCAAAAGTTGACAGAGTTGAATAAAAAGAGTCGAAGTTTTACTTTTGCACATTTGACTTGTTTTATATACATACATACATATATATATATATATATAGAGTACTTTGAAAATGAAATAATCTGGTAGGATGAGCGGAAGTAGGAAGCAAGAGTTGATAAAGGTGAATAAAAATACATAATTCTTAAATCCTAACACAGCAACAGCTGCCGATAAACTGATAAACTGAATGTATTAATCTCTCTAGGATCATGTTCCCATACCAGCTGTAATGTTCAGTTGACATAGATGATGGACATTTCTCCATAACCTCTCTTTGTGCAGGGGCCAGGCGGCTGAAAGCATTTGATTTTGCTTTCCCCTGGATTTACAGAATAGAATCATTTAGGTTGGAAAAGACCCTTAAGATCATCAAGTCCAACCATTAAGGTAACACTATCAAGTCCGCCACTAAACCATGAACCTAAGTGCCACATCTACGCATCTTTTAAATACCTCCAGTGATGGTGACTCAACCACTTTCCTAGGCACCCTGTTCCAATGCTTGATTTAGATACTCTCTCTTCAACTGCCACTGCTGAATGTGGCCAGAGTGAACTTTGAAAATGTGAATCCAGTGGATACCAAAGCACTCAGTCACTCTCCAACAGCAACAGATCGAGTAACCAGCTGACATTACAAACATTCTTTCTTAAAGATCAATAATGTAAAACTTTCCTTCTTTCTTACTGCCTTTTTGACCTTAAGCAATGCCTCTATGAGCCTGAAACTTCTGGGCTGGTCCATGTTCTGTAACAGTACAGATTTTTCTAGACAGAGTAGATTACTTTTACTACAAGAAAGGAGAGCCATATAAAGATTAGTGAAGAGAGCTCCATAGCTTGTGAATGACTGAGAGACCACTTACAGCAGTTACCGAGAATCACCCAAATGCTTGCTTTGTAAGCAATGCTTAAGGGCAAGGAAATAGCCACATCCTTAGGCTGTCAGTCAGGAGACTCAGTTCAACCACCTCCAAAAGTACTCAGAAGCTAAACAAGAAGGTTCTGAGTCAGATATGAATAATTTCTCCTTCTAGGTTGCATAGATGCACAAAAGTACTGTACTGAAGGTGAAAATTATGGCAAAAATACTTTATACAACAAAAAGAAATTATTTATACTTTCTATTAAGCATTTTAGAAATGTTTTAAGAAACTACAAGTTATGTGAAATTTCATGAATATTGTTCAACAAAGTATTCTGGATTTTGTAATTTATAAATTTACTTATTTCCTACATGAAAAAGGTTATTCAAAACCATCTCGGAATGAAATAACATTTAATAAAAGACAAGATTGAAATAAAAAATTAAGATTACTTTCTTTCAAAATACAGCACAGACACAAAAAAAGTTTAAATTCTCTAGTATGGGTAAGTCCAGTTCTGTACAGGACCTGACTGCAATTCATATTGCAGCCTTCAAAGTTGTGGTCTAGGAAAGAGGAGGTAATGTTTCTAAACTGTGCAGGCTAGGTCTATAAAAACAGATTACACTGAATATCCAGCTGGGCAAAAAAATACTAAGTTATTTTCAAATTTGTCATGTATGCAATATAAGTGCAAAATATTGTTTGCTATTTGGTTAGATTTCTGGAGTGCCAAAAAAATCACATATCTTGAATTCTTTTTTTAGCCATTCTTTAGGGTTTCCATGATACGTTGATGCAAATACCAGATATCCCATAGAAATCTCTGCTCTAACCACTTTCTGTCATTACTTGCTACTTTCTCCAGTGAATACTATAAATCAGTATCTCTGGAAAAGTGTCAGCCTATGAGCATATTTCCATTCTGACTCACATTCTGATCTCAAATGAATGGCATGTGCAATTCCACAACGGAAATCAGCTTTTGTTTCTCCTTACACTGAACTCCTTAGTACAAGAAAGATGGTGCATGAGTAGAAAGAAGTAGTGGAAATATATATATATATATANTGGTAATTCTGAATTAAGTTTTATTCTTGGTGAGGTACAAGTGCTGCAATTAATGCTATACCCTTATAGAGTAACACTGACATTAAGGGGATGCTGAGCATCTGTAGATGTCTGCACAAGAGACTCTCATTAAGGAATCAGGCTGATGATTTCACAGAACACAGATGCACCAGTTTGGAAAGACCAGAAGTAAAATTGTCCTGAGATAATAGATAAATGTGCTCAATGTCTGGCAGTAACTGCAACAAGTGACTTTGAAAGAAAGCTGTGCATTACAATTCAAGCAGAAGTTTTTTTTTTATACGAAAGCAAAGTTCTAAATACAAAGAAAGGCTAATTGGAAATCTAAATCTAACCTGTAATTGGAGGCACAACAAAACATGCAAAGCATAACATCTCATTATAGCCATATACAGAACAGTGATTGAGGAGAAAAGTACACATGGCTTCAAATACCATTTGAGCATATCTCTGAAAGCTGAAAAATAATAGATTTGAAATCAGAAGGGTGAAATGCTAAACAACTTCAAGCAGTTAGTTTTATCAGCCTTTCCTGATTTTTAATGGTCTAACTTTTGAAAGTTCCTGCCTTTGCAAACAGGCCACAGGCCATGTGTGACCATCACTTGAAATGAAGAAGAAATGAAATCTCTACTACCTCTTCCAAACCACAGAAACAGGTTTGTAAGTTAGTTGAGCAGGAGGTCATATAATCTCTGTCAGCTCTGAAACTACACTCAGCATTTCCTGTCCATCCTCAGAAACAGGTGTCTAATTTGTTATGCTCCTCTGTTAACAGGGAGCACACAACTGTGGGGCTGTGTTTCCTTCCAGAACTTCACTACCATTGTAGCTAGAAGTGTTTCACTAAATATTCCACCAAAAAATTTCTTGAATCAAATTAAGCTGAAGAATTAATCAAATGTATTATTCTATCAAACCCAAGGAATACAAAGATCAGTCACCGTTCTCTCATTAACCCCCTTTCATATACTGAAAACCTACCATATTTTCCTTGACTTTCCTGCTCTAACATCTATCCAGTTCTTTTTACTTTCCCTAACCGAGCAAAATTTTTTCATATCTTGTCATACCAGAGGATGTCTTCTAAATTCTACAACTAGTTACGCTTTTGTTGAAGTATGATAACCACTGTTCACTGCTGTAAATAATTCTTCACCTTAGGCATTCCCAGTTTCAAACACTGTGGAATACTTACCTGTCTACTGAAAAATATAACAATCTTGGGGGGAAAAAAATTCATCATAGAATTAATTGGGTCTTATCATTTCTAATTTATTCCTCCTTAGCAATTGTTAATGTATATTTGGATTGTGATTCAACATAATTTCTTTTTGCCCATTAAGCCAGACGTTTCTCATTTTACTATTTGTGCATTTAATTTTTCCAGTCTAGGCACAATAGTTTGTGCTTTTATTTACTGCACTTGTCAGAATTCCAGACTATTTTCTACAGCTGGTGAAGGTAAGTTTGGACTGCAATCCTGAACTTGCCACTTTCCATCAAGTGCCTGCCACCCTCCACCTAGGTGTCATCCACATTCCTGGTATATGTACTTTCTATTCTGTCAGACACACTGCTAATGAAAATTTAGAGTAGCAGGAAGCACAGAACAGAGTCCTGCAGATCCTGACTTGTGATTCTTTGTTTTGACAGGAAACCATCACCGCTACTCTCAGTACTGTTTTTTAGTCTGTTGTGCAACCAACTCTTAACAGTTTCACCTGGACCATGTTCCCCTACTTACTTTACAAGACTGTCACATGGGACTGTATCAACCCTTATTGAAGCCAAAATATATCACATCTATTTATTCCCTATTATCCATTACACCAATTACCCTGTCAAAGGAGAAAATTAGATTGGTTTGACATGATTTGTTCTTGAAAAATTCATGTTGGCTGTTTCTCACCAACTTATCATGCCCTAGGTGCTTACAAATTGATACTTTAATCATTGCTCTAGATACCAAGCATAACCTAAATAGGATATACATCCTCTGGTCCTGCTTCTTTCCCCATGAAACCTAGTACCATAGTAAAATCCCATGAAGCTGTACTGCATCCTTATTCTCAAAAAAATGCTTCACTATTCTTTTACTGGAGGAGTAACTTTTGAATCCCCATGACTTCATACAGCTGAAATATGTGTTGATACATTGATACCTCTGCTTTATAAAGATGGAGAAAACCAAGGTAAGAAAAAACCCAACAAATAAGGACTCCTCAATGAGTGTTCAGTTCACGATTTTCAGGAGAATAGTGCTGTTGCTATTTAAGTCAAACAATAGTTTCTGGGTAACATATTTGGAAATATTTTTACAATGTATCATAATGGAATTTAAGTCCTGTGAGTACATAAATATGCTGCCCAACCTTTCCCTAAGAGAAAACTGGATCATCACTCAGTCACCTGCATTAAGTGAGAAGGAAGAGAAAGACAGAATCCCTTTGTAAGAGTTGACCTTGTTACTGTTACTTGACACTGGCACTACCTTGATCAGTTGATGAAACTGGAAATGTGGGCACAGGAAGATCAAAAAGTCAAGACAGGTGATCAAAAAACAAGGAAAATTCAGTAAGCTATTTTTTTCCAAACCATAGGGCCCTTTGTTTGGATTTTTTGGTTTGGTTTAGTTGTGGTGAGTTTTTTTAGTGATTATTCATGTTAGCAGAGAATTTACTCCTACAACTATCTGTAGGCTCATGAGTTGTCCTACTGAAGTCAGGTGTATTCCATTTTACAGGGTGCTTTTAGCAGATATTTAATGTTTACTAAAAAGTACGCATTTAACAGTTCTTCTGAACTGGTGCAATAGCTCTCAACAGCTGCCAAAATCCAAATGGCAACTCACACACTTGCAGCTAAGCACATACTTAAATGTTTTGCCCCTTATTAGATGTACAATATGAATGTAAATTCTATAGACAGATCTTTTTCAATTAAAAAAAAAAGAAAAGAAAAGAAAAAAAGAACAAAAATACACTTCTTGAAACAGGCCCCACAGAACCTACCTCTGCTCTTCCAATACCTTTTCTCGGTACAGAGAGGCTTTGGTTACTTACTCTTTCCTCCCTCTCCTTGTATGAGAAGATTTATTTTAAAAAGAAATACTGAACACACAGCTGTCATGAAGATTTATAGATAACTCCTTTAGAAGGAAGCTAAACGATTTTAGACTATTGTACTGCCTTTTCTCATTTTTCTTTGGAATGTAATTTTGATACCATGTAACCAGAAAAAAAAAAGCTCTTCTGCTCTGAAAGAAATCTGTATCAAAGGACAGAAAATTCTGTATTCTCTGAAAAAATGAAAAATCTCACAGACCAGTTTTATTGTAAACATTTTCATAACACTGCCATGCAGTAGGTAAATGGAATTTCTATTCATTACTCTCTTATAATTTCCATCTCCAGTATCTAAAAATAAAGATGTATTGGTAGAATAGCCACAAAGCCCTAGGTTTCTGAACAGAAAATTTATTTATTGTTGTTATGGTTTTAATCTAAATCATGTTCAACAAAATATGATGAAAATGAAAGGTAGGAATATCTAGCAAATGAAAGTTTTTCATAGTAATAAAAGGAAAATATACAATGTGTGTACTTGCTATTCATGCTGTAGAGTTATCACAAAATTATAGCTAACCACTCTTTTTCTTCAGAGCAAGCTTTCCTTGAAGTGTCAACATTAAATCTTCAGCTTAGCACATTTTTGCCTCAAAAAACTGTTGGACACAGAACTACAAAAGCAACAGAGGAACTTATTTCTGCCTGTTCATTTCTAAACTGCAGTGGAATTCTGCTTACTATTTCTTCAAAAGCCTCAGCAAAGAACTTTGTGATTTTCAGCAGCAGTAACTATATGCACTGGTGTGAGAAGAGTCCATCATAGAAGATACCCACAAATCTCTTCTGTGTGGTATGGAAAAGGGGAAGAGATACCGTCAGAGGTTAATCAATGGACAGCTTTTGGATTGTGATCTCTCCATCAATCAGAAACACTGGGTTTGCTTTAAAAATTAAGTGAATATTAAAACTGGAAAGTGAAAGACACTCAGTAAGAAGGTCTCTCCATTCCATAAAGTTAACGATATTGATCTGCTTTGGGAAAAAGGAGCATTAAAACAACCTGCAACTGAACAGTGTTGGCAAATTGGAGCTCAAGCCTCTATCACTTGAAGGTATGAAGAGACAACTAAATACATGCTTGAAATCTTTTCTTCTAAGAGTTTGCCATGAAGAATATAAATGAATAGATGTCTTCTGAAACCAGCTTTTTGAACACCATATGACTCTGAAAATGGCCACTGCTTCTTCCTCCTCTCTTCTTTGGAGTCCTTCCTAACAGCAGCAGAAAAATAAGGGAGCATATCAGTCCCTTGAGTAAGAATTATCAGCATGCATAGAGGAACTTTTATTTCAAACATGTTATTCTGGAAAATGCCTAGCTCCTGTCAGATGGAAAATTTTCAACCCCATGTATCAGAGTTGTATATTTACTAATGACTAAGTAATCTTAACGATGTGTTCATCCTCTCTTCTGTCTGGATCTTTCTGGAAACTAACAAATGGTATACCCTCTGTGAAAGGAGGCATTTCACTTTGGTATGTAATACTGAAGTGTTTGATGTCTCTTGCAGCTATATACTATGTATGATTCAGTGTGACATGCTTTTTCCTAAGACAAAGCTGAAAATTGTAAGTGATGAGCTGGGTTGCTTAGTCAGTGGGATCCACTGTGGCCCCAGAAGTCTCCATCGTCCTCTGCCGATGAATGGCTCAGTATCTACAGTCCTAAATCTAGCATCTAGCTTCTAAATGAAAGAGCTTACTTTGACTCTTCTATTTTTATCTGCCAGGGACACAATGGCTCCAGAGAACGTCTAACCCTTCCTTGCACCACTGTTTGAGAATGATGTCAACGTTACAAGAGGAAGGTGTCCATTCAGTCTGTGAACTAGCAAACTTGGAGTTATCAGTGATAGTAAGTATGTGATGCTGACTGGTCTGGAAGTTGAGATCTTGTTAAAATTATCTCTAAGGAATAAAAAGCTGAGGAGAGTGAAGAGATCTGCAATATTTTCATCCCTAAGTGGCTGATCCTTAGAAGTTTTCAAGGTTAGATTTAAGTTTTTGACAAGTTTGTGGATTTGATAAATAATTGATAAACTAAAAACAGGTACAAACTGTACATAAATAAACCTTGGAGAAGGAAATAAAGGAGTTAAATTCCAAGAGGCTTTTCTGTGATAGAACAGCTACTCATTGTAGTAGGAGCACTCATAGGAGCACCACAGCATACCTTCCTTGTGTAATTACAGGGTACAGGTTTCCTCTGTTTATCAGAGACCGTCTCCCGTTCTGCTTGCTGGAAGAGTGAGAGGATGTAAGACAGGAGCCAAATGACAAAAACCATCACCCGTTTGTGGGGTTTTTTGTTTGGTTGTTTTGTGGGTTTTTTTTAAAGCTTCTATTGGCAGGACAAAGATACTGTTGTAAAAGTAGAAAAAGGAGGGTCAATCCACAAGGACTCTAAGTATATCTGAATAACAGACTGAAAATGAAGGCATACATAACCAGGACTGGTGGAAGAACTAGGACCCAGCAAATACTTCAGCCTTAGCAGTAATGGATCAATCCATTTTCCTATTTACACTCTGTGCAACACAACTGAAGTTAATGAGTTTGCAGGAATATATCCGCAGTGAAAATCTGGCCGGCTGTATAAACACTACCAAATAATTGTGTTTATTTGAAGCATCCTACAGCCTTTTCATCTGATGAGCCACAAACTGAAATCACAACATTTCATTTACGGTCAATTTATGCAAATTACAGCACATCCTAGAAGATAAGTACATATTTCTAATCTGATGCAAAATGATTGACTTACATCAGAATTAAATCTCAGCTGGCAAATGTTGCATGATATGATTTGCTTTCTTCGATGAGGAAGAGGTACCCCAAATGTATGATTTATTACAGCTTTTTGAATTGGGTCCATCTGTAAAGAGAGAATAAAAAGAAAAATAAAAGCTTTTGCTGTTCCACTGTATGCTATGTTATCTATAGACTCTAAACAGTTTCTGTATCATGCCATATCATACCTCACACTACAGAAAACTAATATTTTTCTTCTAAAATGAATATTTCTTCTTCATACAGTTTTACAAAGAGATAATACAGAAAGGTACAAAGAAAAGTGTCATAGGTATACTGAAATATACATCCTTAGTTCCATTCTATATGCATTGATCTCCCTTTACTGAAGAAAGTGAAAAAAGGGTAAACGCTGAGCAAGTTTACCTATCAAAACACTAAATTATGCTTTTTCATATCATAGAAAAGCCAGTGCACTAAATGAAACAAGAATATTTTACATAAAACTACTAAGAAAAGATCAATGGAAATGTAAAGGAATATGATATATAAACGATTTCCAGAGTAATACACCATAATACAGTATTATGAAAAAAAAAATTTCCAGAAACCAATAAATCAATCTTTTCCATAAATTTTCTTCACAATCTGTGAGAAAACCAAATCCTCCAAAGATGATTTTCACAACCATTTAGAAAAAAAATATTTTGATAAACCTATTTTAAGAATGAATTTCAGCTTTCATGAAAAGCATTCTCCTGAATTAACTTCTAACAGAACACTGATCTGGCAACGTCTGCAAGTCAGGGTCCCATAAAAACATGTACCATTTTGGCAGAGAATTTCACAAAAGCTACTCAAGAGACTTTTTTTACACGGATGATTGCAATAAATTTCCCCGAATTCATTGGTCAAAATTATTTCAATTTCTTTTTCACAAAAAGCATTTGACAGCTATCTGTAAAATCTAAGAGTAGCTTTACAGCAACTTGGTAAAGCCACTGATTGATTTTATCTTCACATTATATTGTTAAGAATTCACAGATTTTGATTACACAAATATAACTAACTGCTGTATGTTGATAACCAGTATTCACACTGCATAATTTGTTTGTATCTTGAAGAAAAAAACACCTTTTTATTGCTCATATTCCCATGATCCACTTTATTCTATTCTGTTAGCAAAGGGTTACTTGATAAATAGAGAATCAGAGCTTCTCCTTAGAGTAATCAATTATTCATGGAAGCTGTAATGGTAGACAGTCATGGCCCCTACTGCATTGAATCCAGAACAGATAAGTACAGAAATTTTGCATCACCTGACAGCTCTTCAGTGTCAGATATGAAATAGGTCATTAAGCTAATTCCTGTGAAAAAGAAATTCAGATATATAAAATCAAAACAAAACAAAAACAGAACAAGGAAAACGGTGGAGCTTTGTAGAAAGGTTTGGAAGAAATGCTCAGTTTGAATATCCTCTTCAATTTGATATGATAGTGAAATATCTCATACATTTGTGCGATCATCAGCATAAAAGAACACCAATGCTACCTAGGAACTAGGGGTGTCACTGTAACATAACCCCAAAGTAACACTGATTGCTAAGGTGAGGGCTTATCAAACTCTGAAACACTGCAGCATCTTGAGTAAGACTTTCTGTGGGATCAAACCATGCGCTAGGGGCACTCGTTTTATTCAGTAACATGATTTTGAGAAAGTCCAAAAATACTGTTGTATAGACAAGAAAGAAAACCAACACACAGTAAAGCAAAAAAATCCCAGTGACAGCTCTTCTTTTTCCAACTGCTTTACTATCCAGGAGGTGACTTCTTGCATCGGCAGAACAAATAAACGTGTGTCCTGTGATTTTTCAACACTAAAGGGTGACCTGGTCTTAACTGATGCTTAACTGATTTCGCTGATGATGAAGCTAATGGAAATTTAGCCTACATTTCTAAAGAAATTCAGGCAATTTTCCTTTTGCCACTGAAGGTCTAAAATACTTAGAGAAACCTGAAGCTCAGATATATGAGTTAGTCAGCACATGACAACAAGAAATTGTGCATTTTTTGATCTGGTGTAACTGCTTGCCTTTCCATTAACCACAGCTGTGAGATACTATTAGTTTAGACTTCACTGTTAACATAATTTCTTTCACATTATCTTAGAAGTGCCATAAATTAAGAAAGCCAACAAAGAAGCTAAGAGTTACATGAAAGGTACCCCCACAGGTTCATAAGATGGAACAAACGATAATTTGAGTTTGATTTACCCATCTTTACAGTATGAATTCTAGCTCCAAATGGGGTTGGATTTCTGGGGAAATTGATACTCACATACTGACAATGAAACATTTTTTCAGAACTGAGAAAAATCACCAATGTGTGGAATAGTCAGTCTATTTTGAATTTCATTTTATTTTGATCTCATGGAAAAACGTGGAGTTTCTTTCTAATCACTCCACAGACTTTCTCTTGTTTATCTACTAATAGAGAAATGCATCTGCACACTTCCCTTTCTTGTTCTAAAGATGCAAACTTCTACAGCTACATGGCCTTATTGTGAACCAGATGATTTGTGTTTATGGCTTTAAATGAGGAAGTGTTCTGCATAGTCTCCAAGTTGATTAAGAACAGCTCTTCAAAGTAAGAAACCCTTCTCTGCCAGTTGCTTTTTCATACCGCAAAGCAGAATTGAACTTCAAAACTTAGTCCCCGACTCTAATAAAGTTGGGGCAGAATTGCTGGAGTGGTATTGGACATCACTATATTTTCCTGCAGATTTCATCTGGGAAACACCACCAATCCATACATTTTCAAATAAACATCTAAAAACACCAGATAAGCTTCCAGAAGTTTTATATAGGAAATTTGAAAGAGGTAACAGGATACTTCAGTGCGGCATAATAAGCACTCAGATATCACAGGCACTGGAAGACAGAGAGGAGCCCTACTGAGACTGAGGAACAAAGAGAGGCAGCTGATTGCCAGAAAATAGAGAGCAAAGATTCCAGGGAAGTATAAAGAGGAAAATAATATCATGTAGCTGAGACAATCAGCAAGTGGTGAGATACTTAACAGAACCTCCAAGCACTTCTAGGCTCATTGAATGTTACTAATTACACATATAAATTGTATTTCAACTTATGTAAATGGTATTTGCTTTCAAAATAAAAGTTACCACAATAAGCTTTGACAAGATTTGTGTCCAGCTTTGGCTTCCTCAACACAGGAAGGACATGCACCTGCTGGAAGAGGTCCAGTGGAGGGCCACAAAGACAATCAGAGGGCTGGAGCACCTCTCGTACGAAGACAGGCTGAGAGAGCTGGGCTTGTTCAGAGAAGGCCCCAAAAATACCTTATTGCAGCCTTCCAGTATCCGAAGGGAGCCTACAGCAGAGCTGGAGAGGCACTCTTTGTCAGGGAGTGTAGCAAAAGGATGAGGGGTAATGGTTTTAAACTGAAAGAGGGGAGATTTAGACTAGAAATAAATTCTTTCCTGTGAGGGTGGTGAGGCACTGGAACAGGTTGCCCAGAGAAGCTGTGGGTGCCCCATCCCTGGAAGTGTTCAAGGCCAGGCTGGATGGGGCTTTGAGGAACCTGATCTGGTGGGAGGTGTCCCTGCCCATGGCAGGGGGGTTGGAACTCAATGATCTTTAAGGTCCCTTCCAAATATAACCATTCCATGATTCTATTAAATCTGCTTTTTATTCATTACTAGTGCCACAGTACAAATGCTTGGTTTTTATTTTATTTCTTAGATGCAATTGATTTAATTTACTCCCATTTACAGTGGAGGTCAGAGGTTTGCAATTCATAAGAAAGATTATGATTCAGCTGTTAAAACCGTGCAGAGAACAAGGATTGCAAGACGGCTCTTTACTTCTCACCAACATGCTACAAGACAAAAAGGATGAGCTAGGCTCTATTTGACTTGTTCACTACCTTTCACTTTTCTACTATCCAGCACTAGCTGTATCTTACCATGTAACACAAGTTGTGTCATGCTTTTCCTTGTGGTCACTGCTTAAAGTTCACTGCAAACCATAAGATAACTGCTAGTTTGGGCAAAGAAGATAAATATAAAAGGTTTCATATTTCATTTAGTTAACTTTTGTTTTCAATACAGAAAATGCATAGCAATAATATCATCTCTATTTTAATTATTCAAGCTGAAATTTGTGGCAACATGGTATTATTACTTTCTTTGACCAAATACTGTACTCCCTTTGTAAGATCTTCAGGGGTTTACTGTAATTCAGCAAAATCCAGGCTTAAACAAGGGCACAGCAGAAGTTGGCCCTTTACTCCATTTTCTTATCTTTGACCTGACTGTTGTCATGTGCTTTTGCTTGTGTGTTCCAAATTCAACCTGGTCAAACCAATGACCCTAGTCACACTCTTTGCTCTTGTGCTTACCACAGAGTACAAAAGAGCTCTTCTTAAAAACTATTATTTTTTTTTAATTTCATTTTTTTGTGAACCACAGATGAAAGAAATGGCTGTTTCATGACCATCTGGATGAAACATCTACCACAAAATCACCAAGAAATTGATCCAAAAGATCCCTTCCTGGGCAACTTTTCCAGATTCACCATAGCCACTATCCTTGAGGACCTTCTGTACCCAAGTTTCCATGTCATTAAATTTCACTGAAGATATGCAGAAGGCTAAAACTGGTAAATTTTACCTACAGAGAAATTTGAGTTATTTTTATTTTTTAATTGTATATTAAAATCAAGGGGCATGACATGAGCATTTCAAATGCTTGAGTTTGGCAGTAAACTAACAAAATTACACTAATGTCTATAAGTAAAAGCATCCAGGTAAAAGGACGATGATCATGTGGATGCCCAGCACTTGTTCAGAACATATGGTAGCCCTAAAACAATAAAATAAGTACAAAACTATTTTTACCTCAAAGCCAAACAAATTAGGTTCAAAAGATTGACTCAAATCACTATGTACTTGTTGTGGCTTAACCCCAACTGGAGGGTGGGATTGCTGCTTGGGGACAGGACAGACATTGGTCAGCAGGTGGTGAGCAACTGCACTGTGCATCACTCGTTTTGTATATTATTATTGCTCTCATTATGATTGTTGTTTTTGTTATTATTATTATTATTACTGTTACCTTTGTCTTCCTTTGCTGCCATATTAAACTGTCTTTATCCGAACCCAAGAGTTTTACCTTTTCTTATGATTCTCCTCCCCACCCCACCAGGATATTGGAGCATGACAGTCCTATACTAAGTGAGCAGAAAAACACATCAGGTCACTGAAGCTCTCAAAAAAGAAAAATTGCTGTAGACCATTTCAGTGGCAATTTTTAAAAAAATTACCCACCAACAGACTGACCTCCATTACTCAAATAGATAAGTGAAGTCAGTGACACAGCTACCAACACCTCTTAGAATGTCTTAAAATCCAGATGCTAACACAATGCAATGTTACAATGAAAAAATATCAAAGGAATGATATTCTGAGTATGGTTTCTTATCATAGGTTTGCATTTCTACAAACACTGTAAATACAAAAATTAAGTCAAACAAACACACTGTAATATTATTATACTTGCAGGCAAGGTATTAATATTTCCACATATGAGTTGAGACCTATGGAGCATCTTAATTGTAAAGCTGATAAGACATACAGATAACTCATTGGGGACTCCCTTCATTCACTCTCTTAATGTTCTAAGAAATGGTGAAACTAATAAGAGCACTGGAAACTGTAAAGCCTGTACCAACCACATACACAATGCCTTATCAAAAAAAAAAAAGAACAAGATGTTAACATACGCACCACAATTTATCTTACCGGTGAACTGAATCCATTTTTACAACTGCATGATACAGTTTTAAGACCAAACTATTTAAATATAAAACCACCTGTCATGTTTAATTGTGACATACCAATAGTAACACAGAAGAGCAGTTACTAAAAGTTAAGAGGAAAGCTCCTCAATCATGTAAAGCCACTATCATTTATAGCCCGGGGAGTTTTTGAACCAGAAATTTTCTCAGAGCATAATTTGACTATTTCCAATCGAGAATTCAGCAGTTCCTCTCTGATCTCAGTAGCATCAAAAATGCAGAATCATTTCCTCTGCAATCATGCTAGTCAATTGTACAGATTCAGAAATATCATATTGCATTATATTATATCACATTACGTTACGTTGTTATATTATTACTTATGCTGAAACTCCGCTATTTTGGAGAATTGCTGGACTTTCAGTCTTACATTGCCCGTATGGAGTACGCATTTAACGGGCATCATTCAGCTGAGTGGTAGAACCTTCTCCAGGAGACATTTGGCATCTTCTGAAGCTGCACATTCAAGCTGCATAAAGCATTTGCAACAGGTCTAAAACTTCCAGGAAGTACTGGAACTACTGGGTGTCACACACTGCAGTTCATTTCTGTGTGTACATATCCACCTCAAAACTCTTGAAAATATTTATTAACTGTGCAGCACATGTAGTAGGTCTGATGCTCTCCAGATATAACTTACAATCTACCTGAAGCTTTCTTAATATACTGGTGTTCAGGTCAGAAAGAGACCAGTTCAACAGCAGCTCAGTGATTTGATCCTAAGTATTTTTGAAACTCTGCATTTCCATAAGAAATACATCACATTTTTAGGGCTAGCAGTCCAGTGTGTTTTTTATTCCAACATCACATTAATCTGTGAATAAGAATCTTATAAACTAACTAAAGAACAGAATTCAAAAGGAATGATGGGAAGAGCTTAGTAAGCATAATTAAACACACAAAAAAAATAATGTTCAACAGTATTTTGGTTTCATGTGCAAGTAGAACAATATGATGTCAAACAGTTAAAATACGTGTTCTAGATGTGCCACCATGCATGGTTTATCCTTTTAAAGCTAATTTATTCAGCATTGCCCTAGTAATTATGGTGAATAATTATGCAGTGAATTGAACTCAGCATTACACATCTTTTCTTATCATCTACCATTTCTGCTCTTATCAACGAAACACAGTAGAACTAACCTGCTGCTTTTCACGTACCTAAAACTGAAATATTACTCAACCTAGTTAAATATAAAATAATTCACACAAAATACCCACAACAACTACAATAATGTGCAGTATTTACAGAAGAATTACTTTTCTTTAAAAAGGTGCTATCTATCCAAAGGAAAACTGCAATCACTTCCCAAACAATGTAATTGCTTCATATAATTTGAGTAGTACTTCAGAACAAATTTCCAAAGTAAAAATTTTATTCTCTTGTTGAAGTCTTCTAAGAGTATAAGGACTTTGCTTTATCTTTTTTTCTTTTCTTTTCTTTCCTTTCTGATGTGACTCTAGTATTTCTCTCTTGCTCTCTTTTTTGTTATTTCTTTTCTTTTAGATTTTCCCACTTGGCAACAAGATACTGAGGCAGCAGCAGTATTTCTGGCAAACTGCTTGGATATACAGAAACCAGTCAGAGCAAAAGGATTTGCATTCACAGTCGTATTGCACAGAAATACTGTAACCACATAGAGATTATGCAAATCCCTACGCTCTGATTGTCTAATAATGGTTGTCAGTCAAAAGATAAGAATTTGCATGTGCTAAGGCTAGTGAGAAATAATGACACAGTGATTATGCTAATCAAACACACTAAACAACATGTGAAGGACTGTCAAACTGGAACAAATCTGTGTATCTGTGTGTATGCTAAACACAGAAACACATCACCCTAAAAGAATGTAAAAGTTACAGATCAAGCCCTTAAAAAAATCAAATGTCTGTAGGCCTTAATTTAACAGCTTTAGGAATTTACATTTTTAAATTATATTCACATATTCTTTCCTGAAAGATTCTGGCTTTGTTCTGTTCAGAAGTTGGACAATGTTCACTCAACGAGCAACTGTTCAATGTTGTGTTTTGTCCAAGGGGTTGAATGAATAGCCCTAGATTTCATTTCCTATATTAAGCTGAAATCTTTTCTCACAATGGGAATTATCAGGCTATTCATTGGCTCTCCTATAGTGTTCATTGACATTTGTTTCACAAGTATAACTCATTATTTTAAAAAATTCTTTATTAAATAAAAGATGGTATATTCTCAGCAATAATAAAAGTGTACACTAGCTCCAGCTACCCAATTAAATATAATTAATAGTACTTAGTATCATATTGCCTTTCATATGTTCACCATACAGCTCCTGACTTCAGATTCATCTGTGAAGGTGCTACACATCCTTAGAATGCAAGTCAGACTCACAGCCCATAAAATTGTCTGAGAAAAGTTTGGGTTAAGTGACTTCCTTTCATCTTTCAGAAGAACTCTGCAGGGCAGTATTCTACTGGTTTTCTGGAAAGGGATGGCCCTTTCTTTTTCAGTCCCATCTCATCCAAAACATGTTTTCCAGTTTCTTCAACAAACAGAGCAAGAATACCATAGATAATAATCTTTGGAATTACAAAACTATGATTGCTCCCCAGTGTTGATCCAAAGTACACACAAAATTCTACCAGACCAAACAGATTTGTCCAAAGGAGAGAAGATGAAAGGCAACCAAATGTGGCATGCTTGTCATATTGCTCTATTACCCAGTGGACAATGCTCAATACGACCATTGCAGCATAAGAAACGACTAACATGAAACAGGCCACCTTGAAATTGGGAAAATTACTCACTCTGTTTCTAGTCAGCATTACCAACGTGGTGTGGGAAGAAGGGGCAAACTGTTTCTTTCCAGCTGATGACTTAAATGAGCAGCAGCAGACAGTAAAAATATGAATAAATTCAAAACAATTGCTTAAAACAAAGAGACATAAACATTATACTCTCTCTAAAGATAGCAATAAAAATAAAAGTCTAAGGATCACAAATGTCATTTGTTTTCTCAATCAATAACAAAGCAAAACTATGCTCATGAGAAAAAGAACACATTCAAAAAAAGCTGAGGGTATTTTCATGTTTTGTGCTTAGGAAAAGAGTTTGGAACAAAAGGTTGGCAGACATAATGAGGGTTACACAACAAATTCCCAATAGCATCATTCATATCTGAATGAACTTCAGAAAACTGGACCAAATGCTATAATTGGTATTTAAGAATAGCGTGTCTTTCTGATCACAATAACAAAAAAAGCAGGATGTATGCCAGGCAGAGAACAAGCAGAGAAGCACTTGATTCACTCTTACAAGTGAATTGCTCACAAGTACAAGAGTCCAAAGTGGTCACTACAAACTGCTACACATTTTTCAGAGAAGTGACTGTGTATAGATGTATTTAAGTGGAAAAATAATTCTGCAATGCAACCTTCCTGATCATGATGTTTGTTTTTTTTTGGTCTGTTGTAAAAAATCTTCTGATTTACCACATTTAGTGTGGCCACTCTAAAGAAACCAGGAACAACTAAGGTGTAGAGTATAGTTAGAATGTCTAAAAATGTACTTTCTTATCTGAAAAAGTCCAAGGCATACTGCAGATAGTATTAAAATACTCTATCAAATCTATAACTTTATGAAATTTCAACACATTTCAGAATCCGTCTTAATGAGTTAAGATTTAACATTGTGAGAAGTTACAAGTCCTAAACCAGACTTGTAGAACTAGAGAACAAGAGATTAAAAGGGACCCAAGAAATCATTTTATCCATACCTTGCACTATGAAAGAAAAACATTTTATGGGTACAGAATACTTTTACTCTGCGTTTTGGCAGGAGAAGTGTGAGTCAGTAAATATTTTGGTGAAGCAAAGGCCAAAACATAGCAGTTGAATCTTGGAAATACAGAATTTTCTTCAGATTCTCATTTCAGAGTAAAAAACTTCAAAATTTCTGATGAAACATTTACCAAAGCTGCTCTGCTTGTTTAGCCACTGTGTCTCTGACAACCCTGCACAACAGGGTAATTAGAAAATTATTTAATTTCTCTACAAGTTCTTAAATGGATATCTGTCCACCTTCAAAATCTAGTGGAAGCATTTCACCTCAGGAGCAAGTCTAGACATTTGCTGGTATAATTATTGGACCACAGGTTTGGGGTTTTTTCATCTCTCCTTTTTGGCTTGGTGTTTTTTGGTGGTTTTTTTTTTGTTTTTCAGTCAGCACTGGAAAAAAGCAAATAAAACATCCCCATTCCCTTTTCTGAGAAGAAATGTTCTACTACCCTTAAGAAAAATTCAAGGATATAAAACTGTGTGACCCGTTGCCACCATATTGCCTCACTTCCTAAAATTCAAGACAATTTTATTTAAATTAATTTTATCACCAGCATTCGTCACAGAAAAATAATGGTCCCCCATACTCCTTACATATGGGAACTGAGGTGTTACACTGCAGTTTGCACATGCAGCTGCATATCTCCTTATAACAGGTAATGGTTAAGTATGAGGGTAAATAATGTGCACAGCTATATTCATGGCCCTATACAGATCACTAATAGAATTATATCTCCTTGCATGTGAAAAATATTTTAACTTTGCTCAGCTCATAGATTACAGTCCATAAGAAGTCATTATCCTGCTTACTTCCTGCATAATATTATTAGCTCTAAAACTTGCCTGAATTTCTGAACTAGGATAAGACTGTGTATTCAGAAAACTCACTTCCACTAAGCAAGAGAAATATAAAATTGGAAAATGAGAAAAAAAACCAGTAAATTCTCTTGATATAGTTTGAGAGCTTACATAATAATGAAAATAAACCTTGTTGTGCTTAGTAGCTATGCATGCATAAATAACATTAGAATTTGGTAAACAGCTGAGCAAGATCCCAGGAAGATGGCAGGAATAGGTGGTCAGAAGGTGGCTTGCATTTTAATAAGGCATTTGGAATCGCAAAATTAAGACCAACCTGATTTCTGCTTCGGACTCTTTAGGACACAGAAAGTAGGAGTAGACAGAAAAGAAATAATTTAGAACAAATGGAGATTATTACATTACTAACCCAACTCCTCATCAGTTGTTACATCTTACATTTTCTTCACAGTACTAAACCAAAGTTCTATTCCCTGTTGACGAAAAGAACACAGTAATACCTGCACTGGTTACCCACACTGTGACTGTATTTTTCAAGTAGTTCTTTGCAGATTGGCACTGAGGTTCATTCCAAGTCTCCTGTCAGTCCTATTGACTGAATCATTAGTGCAATCCTGAGTGCACTGAACAGCTGTGGAGAATATAGTTACGGCTCTTTCACGACTTGAAGTGCTTTAATCCCTTCCTACCCATCTCTAAAATGTGATGGATTAAATAAATCTCAACACATTTTTATACCATTTGAAAAAAGATGAAAAGTTAAGAGTGCACATTTCCGTGCAATTTCATCTTTGAAGTCTTATCTGAATGATATGTCAAAATTAAAATTTAGAAAAAAGTTGGGGAAGTTGGGGAAGTGCCATCCTGACCCTGACTTCTGAGAATTTTGTAGATCAAACCAGAACTAAATTAAATAAAGGAAGGGAAGAAAACCTGTTCTTACTCGTGTAAGAACACGTATATTAGCCCAAAAATTTGAGGTACCTCAAAACATGCTTACAACAGCAATCTCCACTTCTTCCAGGAGTCTGCTACCATAAATAAATATTAATATATCTCCAAAGCCAAAACAGGAAGAGATGAAGCAGCGACACTGATCTACTGCTGGAAAGTGGTCTTCAGAGAAGTTCTTCCATCTCCTCAGCTGATCACCAGACAGAAGGGCAGTATCACCTAACATTCAGTGAAGCTAGGGTGCCATTGAGTATTTTGAATTAATCAGGTTGAGAAGGATTTAATGTATGTTATGAACTTAGACACAATGAGAAGTCTCATCTGAGTATTTCACAGTGCTTTACAAAGACCACTTACAGGCAGGTAATTAACATATGAAAACTGAGCTGTACTAGAACTTTTGGCAAATCCACTTGTTCTCATTCACAGCCTTATGCCTTAGCACTAGACAGCACAGGCATAAACGATTCAAAATCATCTTTGTCTGGAGTACTTCACACAAGTACCTATCAATGTGAAAACAGGTAATTTTATTGCCTGTGAACTGTCTAGTTGTTGTCTGCAAGTCAAGTACTCAAAGACATCTGCACTGCTAGCATATCTTTTCAGAAAGAAAACTCCACAATGCGTAAACAGCCCAGCTCTGGTTATTTTCCAGGATTCAATTTTATGTATCATTTGATGCCTATGGATACCATATGGATGCATTGTCTCTGCTTTTATAGTAAAAGCTCTGCCCTGAGACATCTACAACACGGAATAGGTAAGAGCGCCCTAATAAGATGACAGCAACTAATGAAATAATTCTGAAAAAATGAGGGAGAAACTAAAAGTAGAGTGCAAGCTCAAGAGGATTTGCTTCTGTCTTCTTCAATGTCTGCAGGGCTCTCAGGCCTAAGACTGGTTTTATTTTCTACCCATTTAATTATCTGCAATTATAAAAATAACATCACCAATGAAAACATCATTCTTCCTGCTGCTCTTTTATCTTTATACTGAGTTTATATTTGAGATGAACCTTATCCATCAGGATTTATTCCTGCACGTCTTGACACTCTGATGGAACAAGTTCAGACTACGATTTGACCTTGGATCTTAGCTTTGACAATTATGTCCAGATCTTAATACTTACATAACTGCACACATTCATGTGCCAGGATTAATCATTAATGACCAGGATCTTTGTGACACACTTAAAAGACCAGGAAACATTCTTGAATTGAGAGTAAGTAATGGTTCAAGGTCACTGAGGAGGTCTGTGACTGCATGTGGCGCTGAACCCATCACTTCCTCCACCAACGTCTTCTTCCTAGCTCAGGGCAGCACCACTGGCCAGTCCCACACAACCCTTCATGTGGCTCTCAGTTCTTACTTTGAAAGACAGCTTGACCGAGTGGGAGGGAAGGTTTTATCCTGACAGGTCTCAGAAGCAGCTGCAGGGACTAACAGTTCTGCTATGGAATAGGATAACAAAAAAAAATTCTTTTCCCTCAGGAGCAGTTGCAAACTTCAGTGCTCCAGAACTCTACCCTTCTTCTCATGTTTCTTCTTAAAAGTGTTGCTGCTGTTTCGAGCACTACTGAGAAAACTGTATTTACTGTAATCTCCTTGTAATTTGCATAGTAGGTTGCCTGTGCAATGGTTGTGCCTACAGCTTGAAAGAGGAGGAAGCCAGGATACTCAGTACAAAATTAAATACAACAGCATAGTTTGCTGTACTGAAACAGACTTGTAGCTGCTCAGACCCTTCCACGCAGGAGAAATATTTTAAAAAGCAACTGTGCAATCACCAATTTGAATTAATCATCGGAAAGTTCTTCTTTTTCTTTCTCTTCAGCTCACACTCTCTGTGAAGAGCCAAACAGCACATTTGCAGCATGCAGCAGCGCTGACTGATCCTGAAAAATCCAGTATGTTCTTGAGAAACATCCACTAACTCTTTATAGATGGCATTTTTGAAACATCCTCATTCAAGTAACTGTTTTTAGTTTTCCTTTCGGATTAATGATTATTGAAATGGCATCTCCAGTGCAAATTCTCTTTTTCTTCCTGTCACTTCTTGTCTATCTCATTATTAACTGCAACTGAAAGTTTAGCACTTTAAGCATCATCATATATTGTCAGGGTGGGGATTTGTCCCATCAGTTTTATACTGATAACATGATACTACACCAAAGACACACAATCAATGTAGGGTTACATCACCTTTTGCTGATCAAAATCATAGAAAAACAAGAGAAAAGAACCCCACATGGCCAAAGTTTTTATGATACCAGCCAGGTCAGGTTTCCCAACTGTTGACATTGAACACGAAATCCAGTAGAACGTGCGATTTCCTGGCTGCTCTCTACAAGACCAGCACCTCATCAAGCCTGCTCCTGCCTGGAGCTGGTATCTGAATTTGTACCCTTGTTTGGCCCAACATAGTGAATTGTTTGTCACACTTCTAACCAGGGCATCCATGACAACCATAATGTGAAAATCATGATGACACCTTCTGGCAGTAAGTTTCTCCTCTGTGGAGCCTCTGTAGAAATCAGACACAGACTACATGTGTTGTCCTTATTACTCTTTGAACTGAATGAAGACTTTGCTAATAGCGGTCAATTAATATGCAAATATCCAGTACTTGCACCAGTCAAAAGCAAAACATGTTACAAAAGGCACTCAAAAATCCCCAGAAAACCCACAAACAAAATAAAACCTCAAAAATCCCAAGTTAAAGCAGAAATGAGAAATGACTAGCACAAGACAGGAGTTAATAATTAAGAAAGGGAGAAAAACTGTTTCCTAGTATAAATTTTCAAAACCTATGTTGTTTACAGTCATGTGAAAATAGAAGAGCAAAGCTACAACTTCGAACTGGCACATTGCAAGTCCTGTGTTTCTATAATTATGCTTTTGCTGTCTAAGATTAATCAGGGTAGTTAATGATGCAAAAAATTACATTTATAATCCAGTCTGAATACAGCTGTACTGCAAGCTAAGATCTAAGTGCCATTAAGGTAAATGGAATTAATGGGCTGTCCCTAGCAATCTTTATATCTATCAGTTACTAATTAACATTCTTCGGCAAAGAATAATTTATGGGGGAAAAATACATACAGAAGCAATAATGTTAAAACTTGAAACACACTGCGGTCACAGGGTAGTCGTGCAGCTGTAATAGACAATGTGTTGTGCTCATTTCAACAGAGAACAAGAAAGTGCCAACTGGCACTGCAATCACTAAAATCTTTTATGTCAAGTAATTTATTTTATATGGCAGCAAATTATTACTACCAAGGATGAACTTTTGTGGGAAATGTTGACTTCAGCTATTAATGGAAGGACTGAGCAGAAGCAGCAATAAAAACCTGGTAGTTAAATTAGCTACTAAGAAAAACGAAGTGTGTGTTATCTTTGTAAGTAATGTAGCACACTTGCTGCTTCCAGCACATGACTCCCAACTTGATTACTGATTTTATGCCTTCAGTACTCACACTAGTTTTAAAAATGTTCCTGCTAAACCTGCACCACAATCTTAATTTGGCTCTCTTTTGTTTTTTTGCTGCATGGCATAAGAAAGACTGCAGAACTCTTTAGGGTCCTTTTTAAAATCCTCCTTATCTTCTGGCCTGTGAGCCTATGCCCACTCGCTTCACATACCAGAAACTAATAATAGAGAATAAATCTTACCGTGAATACCAGAGCTTCAGAAGCTATTATATGCCTCACCTCTTTTTGGAAAACAAGCAAAACAAACCCCAACAAACCAATAAAAAACTGCCCCAAATCCTCAAAACATTATCTCCCTGCCCACAAAAACACCCCTAGGAACAGACAGACATATAAGTGATTTGAGGCCTGAATCAAAATCGTGAATATTGCATCTGAAAAACATACCCCTCACCAAAAGCAGTAGTAGTTAGTGGGTTTAAACCGGTATCAAGGTATTTAGGTTTACTTACAGCATGAAAACAAAAATGTTAATCATTCTAAATGTATACTTAAAAAAATCCATCTTAGAGTTAATCCTTCAAATCACTGATAACAGTATTATTCCAAGTAAACGTCATAGAATTATGATGATCTTAATCTTCCCAGATCCTGACCAAAAATGGTATGAAACAACAACATGGTATATTACTACCAAAAATGGTAATAGTATTATTACTGGTATTTATATAAGTGAGATTCATTAAATAACAATGGCATTCCCTGTGTTTTGTGCTTATTCTCTATGTCAGTCACAATGAATTTTATGTTTATAATACAGACATGATAAGTGTCACTAATCACAATTTAACGCCTTACAACTAAAGTTGTAAAGCAACATTAGGATACTTGCACATTTTTCTAACTTGGCCAGTAAGACGCCAGTGATAAAAAAAAAAATCCTAACTTTAGAACTTACATGAACAGCTATTTTGCACACAGTGTAGATAATTAGCAGATAAGATTTTTAATTAACTCACAAAGACTTAACATAATTTACCACATAGGGAAAAAAAGCCCCTGACCTCTTGAGAAAATTAATTATACTGCTATGAAAATATGTTGTGCATTGGTAAGAATTCCATTCTAGTGCTATATAAATAAGCACTAAGTATTCTAACACACTGTATTACAAATATCATCTCCTCCCTTTGTCACTTCATCATGACCTCTCAAAAGAAAATATATTCACATTAAGAATTACTTGTATGGACTGTAGAATTTTAAGTAGTAGGGCAGGAGAAGTTTTTTAGAAATAAATACTGATTTACAAATGTTGATAAGCTTGCAGAGAAAAGAAGAAAAAGTCTATAAACCCAGTATCAAAACATACAACAGACCTAGTGAATTTGTTGCTTTGAAAGCACAAAGAGAAATATATAATTTCATTTTTCTGAGGGAATTGAATGAGATAACAGATAAACCCTGTCAGGATGGATCTGACTGCAATGCAGTAAATGCTAAAATAGGTGTCCAGTGTTTCCATTATACAGTACGGCACATTTGCAATATAACTAGAAATACTACATATAATTTCTATTCAAATACACCTTTTTTTAAAAAAAAAAATGTTTCTGATTACAAAGCATATTCAGTTAAAAAAAAAAGCCAATAAACCACAACACATTTTTAGAGCTTTTCTCTGGTGTTCTCTATGCTAGTGTGTCAGACGTTACTGCAGGGCCTAGTAGTGCTTCTATACTGGTGGTTTTGGCAAGCTTCCCCACTACAACTTCTCTGCTTGGGAATTTATGAGCATCTTGAACAATATGCTTTTGCTCTGAAGTTCACAGAAGGGAAAGAAAAGGATGGCCTGGAGGCCATCCTATGCAATCTGCTTTAGGTGACCCTGCTCTGGCAGGAGGGTTGGACTAGATGGTCTCCAGGGATTCTTTCCAATCTCATTCATTCTGGAATTCCGTGAAAATAAGTTCTTTTTCTAAGGAGAGCATTTATTGACCTAAAATCAAAATCAAATGGAACCACCACATAAAGTTATCTTCAAACACCATATTAAAGACAAATATTTTTGTAAGGCAAAAGGAAGTAAGGCGATTACATGATAATATGGTTCAATCTTTTTTGTTACTTGCTTTTAATAATGAATATTATGTTAGCAAGAGAGCTGGACTGACCATTCTGCGCAGTGGAGTTCTGCCTTTTAGTCATCTATAATGCAATGTGCTAATTCACCAGAAGTTGCTGGGTAGCAGGTCATTGTGCATAACTTTGATGTGCAAATTCATACTTAAATGCTTTGAAGAATTTGGGTTTACAGTTCATACTGGATCCACAGCAATATAACATGCTATCTTTCGGTGCTTTACCTGAATGCTTTCTCTTACAGAGAACTCTAGGAGGAGTTGGACAAGGTGGTGCTCCCTCTGTAATATGTTCAGTGTGAAAAGCAAGTTTTTAGGTAGTTGATATGCTCATTCTTATTTATATTACCTGTTTGTTGCCACATTATTCTGCTTAAAAATACCCACTATTCATTTTATCTAGTTTGTAAGCCCCTTTTCAACAAAGATGAAAGAGTCAGAGTACAGCACTGTCAGAGATTTTATGGTTCTACAAATCTTGTCACAAACTTCTAATTTTAAAATTTGTTAATCTTAAGTAAGGCATTACCAATGTGCATAATCTACTGTGATAGACTGCCATTTTACAGCTAACCTGCATTTGTCAAAGTAAAGGAACACAGCTCATTGTATAATGGTACAAGAATATAAATATAATTGAAGAAGCTGCAAGATTCCACTAATTCTGATTTCATAATTCAATAATAAATCTGCTGAATAAGCAATTTCATTGCACTAGGTTACTCAAGGTTGTGGAAATTAAGCACTGAAATGGGTGGGTGAAAGGACTCCCTACCGTCAACAAACCCAAACAAAGTTCTGTAAAGGAAGCAATTCTTTGGGTAACATAAAAGAGTTTTAATCTCAGACCACTACTTATCTACTTTACCCATCTTTGCCTCGGTTGTTCCTGTTACAGAACCAGGGAAGCTGTTTATGGTATGAAGCTTGTCCAGTAAGTTGCCTCTTTCAAAAGCAGTCTAAAAATATTTCCACAACGTATGTGTTAACAGCCAGTGCAGTGGCACAAGGGTATGCCTGTGACCTGTCCCCCCAGTCTCTTAGTAAGCAATTTTCACAGGTGACAAGATTCCCACTGTCTCCTGCAGTTCGCTTCACCTCCAGATCTGCTGCAACACCCACCTTTCTCACTCACCGCCCACGGACAGTTACAATTACCCCACTCCATGAATACACTTCCGAGGTGAGAAGCAACTCATTTTGCACTTTTCTCTGGCTAGATGCTAACAGGCCAACCAAACAAAATTAATCTCATCTCTGCCATTGCTGTTACACTACACCTATGGGAGTTGACCATCTCTAGAAAGTGCTGTCAGGTGCCTATGACAGAAGCTGATAAAGGTCCTCAAACAGTTCCTCACAGGCAGTGGGAAAACTTTTCCCAGAGGTGCACACAAGTACAGAGAAAGGTTAAGCCTACCCAAGATTTGCAGATGTGGCTTTCAGATGTTTCTTGGAGAATTCAGTTACCTGTTTGGCACCAACACCTAAACCTGAGCCAGGAAAGAAGACCCTTCTCCTACACTTTCACAGTCAACATATCTAAGTACTGGCTCTCAGTTCATTCGCTTTTTTTTTCTATGCAGGATTTTTAAATGGCCTAAATATTCTTTTGCTCTTAGACTCTTGCCTGCAAAACAAAAACATGTTAACTGAGATGACAACGGGAACATCAATATTTTCTGGTGACAAAATCGTAATTTTTTCTATAGGAAGCCTCAATATTCTTTCTAGACGTAAGGTGTATATCCTTCATTGTTTTCTTCACTACTTACTCCTCCCTTGAAGTCTGGGTTTGATTTCATTATTGAGCCAGAATACCAAGCAGGTAATCTTATGCATATACAGTATTGACACAAAATAACATAGCTTCTCCATAGCCATATGTAAAATACCTGTTCCAACATGTTTGTGATTGATTTCTGAAGATGCCTTTTCTTATTTTTTAAAGCATTTTTTCATAAGCAGGGAACAGTTCATAGCTATGTTGAAGCGACAACAAATCAAACTTAATCTACCAATGCTACTATATCAGTGAAGGATTACTTAGAAGTGGCAACAACATATGTCCACTGTGTTTAAAACATGTTTTAGTCACTTTTCCTACTGAGAGTTGCTCTTTTTTGCGATCCAGTGTTTACATTGCTAAATGACAGAAGTCCAGTTTTGCTACCATGGGAGACCAATCATTCCTACAAAAATTGAAGCAAGGGCTTCTATTCTTCAGCAGCAGGTAGCAATTTAGGCTATAGATTTACAGGAAAAATATGACTGGAGAGGTCTAGGGTATGTCAATACAAATACACAAAACAATTTTGAGATGTGGAGTTCTTGTCCCTTCTGAATCCCCACCTGTAATAACTTGAACTTCATTCTTAGGATTCATCTTTCTTCATCCTGTTTGCAAACCAGGATACCAAAATCACTCAGAATCCAGGGGGATTTATGCATCCTCAACTTGTTCCTACTAGATATTGAGTTTTAATTACATAGAGAGAGGGAGAGTGACACTGTCACATCAGTGACAGTAGTGAGGAGGAGTCTTGAAGAAGACCTTGATGATAAGGAGTTCATCTTGAAGCTGAAGAACTGACTGATGGCATATGATGACACATTCATAAAGTTAGTAAGAAGTAAAAAGGACATTGTGCTGTGAGATTTATAAGCAGGAAGGCATAATACTAGAGCTCATAAATTACTATGCAAAAATATGGGAAACCAGCAGCTCAGAGGTGCAGAGCCTCATATGCACAATGACAAATGCACAGGCTGATAGAGTTAAGGTTTTATTTTTAATGTTCTTGGAGTAAGTGGAACAATTGCCTTAGGGTCAGAACAGCCCATTCCTTCATTCTTCTGTCTGCTGTTCTCTATACAGTTCCTCACAATGTACTTCCTTCCTAAAGAGCCCTTCATCACAATCACCTTGACTAGTTTATCCCTAATGAAAAATTTAAGAGATACGCATTACTCCACCATTTCTCACTTAGGTGACCTGATTAGGAAGGGGAAACCTCAGTGATAAAATAATTCAACTGTTGTTCTGCCATCCAGCAATGCCCACATTTATT
Organism: Thinocorus orbignyianus; assembly: GCA_013400375.1. Classification (NCBI taxonomy): domain Eukaryota; kingdom Metazoa; phylum Chordata; class Aves; order Ciconiiformes; family Thinocoridae; genus Thinocorus; species Thinocorus orbignyianus. The sequence continues at coordinate 572,232 of VXBW01006824.1, forward strand.
TCTATATAGAGGAAGTTGAGGGAATTTTTTAACAGAAATTTAAAATAGATATTAGATAAATGAAGCTACATAAATCTTAGATCATAATTTATTCCATATGAGCTGCTGGACAATAGTTCTGAGTTAAGGATAGGAAACCATCAAACTTTTTGGGTCCAATAGTTTTATGTTCCAACTCATGTTCTTTAAGAACAGTAGATTTATTCAGCCATTTTATATTACAAAGATGATGTGATACTTGCCTCAAGCACTAGCATGCTACACCAGCTGCATAATGGTACTTCAAATGCAAAATTCAGTTTGCTTAAGGTCCCTCTTCAGAACACCATAAAGTCAAAATAACCTATTCTATTGCTTTTTTATACTACGAATTAAAGCTTTTACCTGTAATAAGAGTGTTTTATCAAGAGAATTTAGTGTAAGATTCAGCTAGAATGTCTGCGTAAATGACAATACCCTAAATTTAAACTCCAGTAGTATTCTGGAGTGGGAAAAGCAAACTGGTTCTTACGGAATTTATTCACTGCCTTTGGGAGAAAAATGGATTGACAAGCGATTTGATTGTTTTCATTTAAATCTATCCTTCCCTGAGATAAATATCCTTTAAGAGCTTTTAACAAAGCCTTGTTTTAGAATAGACATGTAACTTCCATTTGAGTTTGCAGCAATACTAAGAAGCTATAATGGACGCACACAGGAAATCCTATAATGTTGTAACTAATACAGATCAAAGCCAATATGCGCAGTCAAATATATACCCTCCTTTAGTCACTTCCCCATAAGAGTACTCAAAAATACGTTATTTGTTAAAAGATTCTGCTAATCTTTTAAAACTAAAAGTACCTCAAGCAGAATCTAATTAGTTACAGCCAACATTACCATTTGGAAATGACTTAGAAAGACATAGTTCATGTATCTAAACCATTAAGTCACTTCCAAACGACGTAAGAAAATTTGGTATCACTGAGCCATGGAGATAACCAGCTTAAATCAGCTCAAAATAATGTGAGCTAAGTTTGAGGGTCTGACAATGGCCCATTTTCTGATCTTCACTTCATATCACAGTCTTGTGAGTGAAAGAAAATGACAGCTACCTCATCTCACCACAGAGATGAGTCTCTAGGAAGCAGATACTACACAGTTTAGAAGAATTCAGGTCAATCTCTTGCTCATCCACTTATCTCCTGTAGGACCTAAAGTAAATACCTGTGTCTTTGTAAGTCAATTAAGCTACCCAAGAGAAAAATGAGGTAGAGAGGATGCTGAAGGATAAAATCATTGACAACTGAGACGTTCTGAAACTAGGATCTACTCTTGCTTGCACCAAGTTGATGTGATTGTCCTTGCCCTGTAGTCCTCGGCTCTTTCTAGCTGTCAATGTACTTAAGAACAAAAAGAAGAGTAAATTTCTCAACTGCAAATCTATCAAAAGACTAAGCGTAGTTCACTGTTCGAATTTATATGGTCATGCCAAACTCACACCATGAAAAATTTAAATTTTAGGAGTATGAACATCTGAAAAAGAAGCATCTATGCAGTACGCACTGCAGTGGCTTGTACTCCTTACCCCCGCGCATCAATCTTTAAGCAACCCAGAGAACTGGATGCCCCATCCCTGGAAGTGTTCAAGGCCAGGCTGGATGGGGCTTTGAGCAATCTGGTCTAGTGGGAGGTGTCCCTATCCATGGCAGGAGGGTTGGAACTAGATGATCTTTACAGTCCCTTCCAATCTAAACCATTCTATGATTCTAACCCAGTGCTGGGTAGTGATAAGGGGACTGATAGGGTTAGTGCATTATAAACACAACAGCCCTTTACAATATGTAGGTAACATTATCAGACTGGAATAGTCTATCAGTAGTCAGAACATCACATCCTGATTTTACTACTGAAGGAAAATAACAAGAATGCATGCCTATGCACATATGCACAAGCCAAACCTGAATTTCAATAGTAATGTTATTTAACTGCAGGAAAAAGTTAATCAAAAGAATTTAATTTCACACAATGTCAAAAGATGACATTGGTTTGCAGCAGATGTTTTGGCAAGCAGAAAGCAGACCTAACTCTAAGCTCCAATTGTGAGCTTCTCCCTCACAGTGTGAATCTTCCAAATTGAACATCTCACTGTCTGATTGAAGCACTCAACCAGCATATGTTCTGCTCAAGCAACTGTGTGAAGTTTGAAACACTGTATGTAACCAGTATTAACTTCTTCTGCTTTCAAGTCACCAAACACTTAGAAATTAGCATTTCTTAATGCTGAAACGTAGCTTGAATTTCTAAGAAGTGGCCTCCTCTTGATGAAAAGACAATCTGTAAATATCCAGTGGGGAATGATGTCACACCAATTTCCATCCATACTTCATTGCCTTTCCTTCTGTCACCATACACAGACACCAACAGGTTTTGAATAGTCTCAGTAGCTAACTCACACATACGTTCAAGCCTGGACAGAATCTAGTCACTCTTTGTAGATATCAGTCCTAAGATTCATAACTTTACTTGAGAGTCATCCTTTGGACAGGAGGCAGTATAGTCTGTCACAGTTCAATTCCTGTTTGATCTTTCTTAATCCCTACTCCCTATCTTCCCACATTCATTTATAAACAGTTAGCCAGAGCTGACCCAAGACTATGAGCACTGACAATCTTATTTTAGCTCTCTGGAGTAAAAGAGCAACAGTGCAAGGGTCACAAACTTAAGAAAAGCATGTTTTAACCAGTGGTGTATCTTATAACATCATATAATATCTTTCATATACCTTCTCTACTTCTAATCTCATTCTTTACTCTTTCTGTTTGATTCTTGTATTCCAGCAAGAGTTGAAGGGAAAAACAAACAAACAAACAAACAAAAAAAACCCAAACAAACAAACAAAAAATAAAGCTTCTTGTTCTAACACAATATATTACTTCCCCCATCAACCTTGCATTGCTTGAGCTGCAATCTCCAGCAACATTTCAGGCTGGCCAAATCCCTTCCTGCTGTGTTTCTTCACCACCTCCCTTTCACAGTTTCTTGTCTCCTCTAAACACAATACTCACTTTCTCTGCTTTGCTGTAGGACTTTAGAATTCACAGAATGATTTTGTTTGAGATTTTCTGGATGTCATCTGCTCCAGCTCCCTAGTTCTCAATGCAGCACCAACTGGCAGCCTTGTCCAGTTCATCCCACTCAGGGTTCTGTCCAGTGAAATGTGAGCATCTCCTGGGATGGAGAGTCCACAGCTTCCTCGGGAAAACCAGTATGCTGTTTGACCACATTAACTGTGAAAAAAATTGTTCCTAAGATATAACTGGAATTTCACGTGTCAACTGGCTACCTCAGGAATTGCATTTTCAGATGGCAGTCAGTGTAGGATTTATTTGAGATAAACATACTGCCTGCCGATGATTATAATGCCACCCCAACTAAGCATCTTGGCATAAACTGCTTTCTGTGGCTAGCCATCACTCTGCACTGACTCTTGAAGAAGCTGAATGGTTGCTTCAAATTAGACACTGTTTTTAGACATCACTGTAGGTCAGACACTGTAGGTCTCACCCACTTCTTAAATTTCTGCAAGAAAGGTCATAGTATGATTTGGTTACATCCTCCCACATTATGGGTTTATAGGCATACTTTGACACATGCTTGAATTGTCAAGCATGTAGAGTGAGAGGACCAAAAGTCAGACCTTTTTTTTTTTTTTCTTTATATTCAAATGGCCTCAAGTTAAGTAACTCAGATCTAATTTTCAGCACTGATCATTTAACTGACATTATCATTATAGTGAATAAATTTATCTAATGACTGTGAATTTCTAACTTAAAGAAAATATTGGTATTTTCTTGCAACATTTGTTTTCCCCACTCTGCACCAAAACTTCACCTTTATTTTTTCCAAGTAAAAGCCAGAAAAGCCTATGGCAGTCTAACAGTTCATTCTTTCTACCACTGAGTTTATGGATGCCTACCACCTTCCCTTTTAAATCATTACATGAATATGAATTTGAGGTCTAATACACAATTGGATTAAGCCATTTGTCTTCAGAGATACTAATTTGCATTCTTTGTTTAAATCACTTCCTTAAGATTGATTAGAAGGACAAATTTGAATATATTCAAAGTGGTTCCTTTAATTAACCACCTACCAAAGAAAGAGCCAGCAGACAGTGATGGCAATAAAAATCAGATAAGAATACTAAAAGCTCAGTAGTTAAAGGCATATACTTCTGAGGATGACACTAGAAAGACCTGCAGATTGCTGTAGTAAATCACTGCAGATAAGCTTTTGGACAACTTAAAAATATTTACTTTTATTCAACATTTGCATATTTTTGTCTAGAGATGGACCCATGAGGTAGTTCCACTACAGATTAAACAGTAACAGTAGGACTTTTAATTTATTTTGTTTTTAGCTGGAAGGAGCCATGAAAAAAATGTCTTTAGGCATTAAGGTGTAATTTTGGCTTAAGCGTAGCTGTGATAGATAATCACATGAAAACAGAAGTTAAGTGATAGTATCAAGCAGTCATCACTGAGAAACCCTGATAATCCAACACTGATAAACATTCTGTAGAGTATGGGCAGGTTCAGTGGGCTGTAACTCAAAAGTACATAAGATAGAAACATAAAAACTTTCACAGGCAGACATCTGAAAACCTTTATCACTTGTAGGACTCTTCAGGCACATTACATTTTCCAAGCCTTCTGTGAATATTAGTCTTGTTTTCAAAACACCAATCAGAGCATGACAACAGAGCCTTGAGGACATGACTGCACTATCACTCCCTGTTACAGAAACGGGGCACTAAATGGGAGAAATTACTTTCCTAAAGTCAGAAGAAGCTTGACTAAGCCCTGTGAATTGTTATTAGCTAATGGCAATAACCAATCTGCAGAACTAGGTAAGACCCATTTTGTTGAAGTTAGTATCTCTGCCAGCCTGCTTAGGTTATCCACAACAAAGGGTGCAGAAGCATGCAAGAGTTGCTCCAAATGAGGGACTGAACTGAAAAATAGATAGACCCAATAGCCACAGACCTGGTCAGTGATCTGTCTGGAATTAGAAATTGAAAGGAAACTGGATCACAACCACGGTCTAAGCACACTGCTTCATGTTGCCATTTAACTATTTGAATGGAAGGTAACCTCTTGATATTTTAGCAGTATCTTTTTTATAAAATTCTTCATGGAGATTTTAAAGGAAGCTCCAGCCAACAATCATTTGAATGAGCAGAAGAGAAAGAGGGGTTGGTAGTGATTACATTGTAACAAACCAGATGGATGGTAAAGCCAAATTAAAGCTACTCAGAATTGACATCTCTTGTGTAAAATTAACAATGGATAAATGAGATGAAATAACATAAAGCTTAAGCATGTCTTTTAAAAGACTATAATTTCAACTTGAACCTTTGAGGTTCAAACTCATTAGAATAACTTGAACAGATTTTATTTTGTTCTATATGTTTCAGTATTACTGGCCTGAGGAAAAAACACATCAAAGAGGCTACTTCTTGCTCAGACAACATGAGGAGAAAAAACGAAAACAATGCATGGATATCTTATCATCTAGGGTTTTGGGTTTTAAAGAAAACAAGATTTTCTTTAAGACTTGGGAGTTCTCTCTCCTTCTGTACTCTGAACATCCAGGAACAACTAACTAAAATAAATGATGCTTTATATCATTATGTGACAAAAGCCTAGCAAGACAATAACTTCTTAGCATAACTCAGAAGCCTGGAAAAATGCATGCTTATCACCAGCTGTAGCCACCTAAAAAAATCTGCTGATTATATAATCATCTTAAATCCCTGTGTAGGTTGCAGACTTAAATGTTGTTAATGACGGTGAAAGACCAAAGCAGATGATAGTTAATCCTCCTTTTATTTAAGGTAAGTTATACTCTAAATAATACATTATTGCAGTATTAAGTGGCTTTTTGCTTTACTGATTAATCTTGTGCCTTACTGAAAAGCTTAACAAAGATTTAAGATGTTTAATTACTGAACTTGAAGTTGTTCTTCACAACCTTTCTCCCAGCATGTTCTGGCCCACAGAAATGCTGCCTTAAGAAGCATACAAAAAATATTGCAATGTTTTACTGTGAGTCCAACTAGTACGAAGCACAGATATTAATCTAATCACAGAACTGGGTAAGTAAAGGTGAGAATCCTAATACATTTCATACGTTGCATGCTCTGTATTTTTGAGTTCTGAGTTGGTTAGGTTCTCCCTTTTTCTCATTAAACTAGAAGAGGAGAAAGTTCTAATTTTGCCAAAATTAACATTTCCTTCTCTTGTTTACATCTAAAGCTAATGCCTTCCTTGTATTAGTACAAACACAGTTAATCACAGAATTTTGCTTGTTTGTACTTTCACCTGAGCTGCTCAAGGGACACTAAATCTAGCATCACAGGGAGAACTATTTACCCTCAGGGTCAGCATCAGTTTATGTGCCAAATCCCTCGCTGTATCACAGCACCTTCTAAAAATGAAATTGAAAGACTTTTAAAAAAATTGCAGTCGTTTGTGAAGAAACAGCTGAGGAAATAATTCTAAATTAAATACTTTTCCCAAACAACTGAATGTTGGGGTCCTAGCAAATAAAATAAAATAAAAACTGATTTTCAGATCCATAGTTTTTGTGCACAACATTCAAAGCAGACATTTCTTCCCATTCCACAAAACCCTTTCTGTTTGAAGAGGTAGGAGATACTTTTCTTTAAATCACACTAGAGAGGAGACATGCATACGCAGTATTTGCTGAGGCAGACTATATTTATTACTTTGCTTAATGGAAAAGAAAGGCACTTAAGACCAAAAAAACGTGCTATCCTCTTTGTGCACGGAAATTTAAGAACAATTGCCCTTCATCAGGGAATCCTTACTGAGGAACAGAGAGTGAACAGCTGTGAAGCCATGAAATTTTATAGTATTTGAGGGTTTGTTCTTAAAGAAGGATTTTCTCTGATTTCAGAAGCACACACCCTTTTTAATTTTGTGCTTATTTTAGTTTTCTTTGAGACATATTTTCAGTAAGTACTGAGGTAATTTCTCTCTTTTCTTTCAAATTTAGAATGAAAAACATAATTAAGTTTCAAACAGATACAGCTCCCATAAAATGAAAATAAATAAGATCAATTTAGAGAGAACAAACTTGCTTCAAAAAGTTTCAGGAGATGTTAATTTCCTGGAAAAAGCATGTAACTAGAAAATAAAGGAACTGTTTGTGCCAGGAACAAGGACATATGGATTCTTCTTGGAAACTGCACACTTTAACTTGCTTTGCAGTATTTTCACCATTACCTTTGTGTGCGTGTGTGTGAAGCAAATACATCTTTCAAATACCTGTTCTGAGATATTTCTAAGTCTCTCTTCTTGAAAACCTTCTGCTCTTCTTCCCACCTCTCTTCCAAGCCCAATGCCATATATCCAGTATTTTCCAATCCTTTCACTAGCAGTCTCTCCACTGCAGCTCCTCTCCCAGACACCACTCTCTCATGTTACTTCCTAATGCCAACAATAGCTTTTGCTGCTTCCCAGAGCTGATAGTGCTGTTGGGGAGGGCACTGCTATAATTAACTCTGGCATCAGCCCTGTGATTTATCTTTGTCATCTGAGTCCTAGCAACATCAATAATGTAATGGGTTGGATCCATTAGCAAATCAGTACATTTCAAACACAAAATATGAGTAAGGTGATGGACACCGCTTCATCCACTTCCAGCTCCCACAAGCACAGCACCTTAAAAATCATCCTTAGACTTCTACACTTTATAGCAAGTCATAGTCCATATACTCCCATCTCTTCCTGCTGCTTAGGTTGCCCAAGGAAACTCTCCTATGTATCTCCCTGCCCGGATATATTAGGCACCGTCTGGGTAAGGGAATGAGGAAACTCAAATTACCTCATTAGCAGTTAAAATAAACAAACTCTCCTGCTGATTCCATCCAGTTCAGCATGTTACCTCATGGAGAGCTATCACATGCCAAGACAACACATCTGGCTCAAGAACTTCCCTAAAATATACCTCACTGGAGACATTGTCTGGCAAGTGTTGCTATTCGCCGCCTTATTCTTCTGCTCTTCCTTAAGTTGTTTGAGAAATGTTATAGGAACAGATAATGCTTTGGCCTGGACCTGGCTTTTGCTACCTTGTTGTAATTCTCATTGTACTCCCCTCAGGTACCACAGCTGCCCTACCTGTTGAAACCGAAGATGCATAGGTACATCAGATCAGCTACTTGAATTTTCTGAACAGTGGAGGGCTGATTAACTTGAACAAAAAAACCCTGATAATCAACCTATAATATTTTCAGGATTCCGATACCTTTGTAAGGTGGACATTGTTCCCTGTATTTTTAACAAAACATAGATGTGATGAACTGAATACACATAAGCCCAGTGAAAAATGTACATGAATAAAGAAAGGAAAGGCTGCAGCTTACTCCTTTTCTGGCTTCTTGACAAATGTTCCAGGAATAATTTAAGGTGATACCAGTCCTCTAAATTTTTTTCCAAATATTCCCTTCACGGGGTTATTTTGTTCAACTGCAGAAACTCTTGCCATGGCCTCCATTTGTTAAGATTTCTTTCTGCTGTTCAAACATCCCAGCAATTTCACAGTAGCAAACTTCAGAAAGAAACTTCTGCCAGTCATTTTTTCCGGCAGGGTTTACACCACCTCTAACTGTAATTAAGAATGTTTCTTTCCATACATCATCTTATTTTTTATCTGCAATTTTCATTCAGTTATAGACTATTCAGCCTTCTGTTGTGAGTCATTAAGAAAGCTGTTACATTTTTTGCTAAACATGATCGCTTTTGTTGTATAAGGAAACAAATTTTTTGGTTTTTTTCTTATAAAAAAAAAAGGATATGTAAGTGTCATATGTCATCTGAAAATTTTTATTCATGATATTGCAAAACATTTAATTCTGGACAATATATAATGTTTGACAGAAAAAAACATTGTTTTCTATTATTTTAAATAGTAAAAATTTGATACTCATCTATTTTATATGAACCAATTCATTTAAAAGAGAAACACTGATTTCCTGAAAGATACAATTTTGTACTACTTCTTCATGAATTATTTTGATTATTAATTTAATCTGTATGGATATTTACACAGTATTACTTTAGGCACGCAGTAGAGGCAAAGGAAAGATGCCAGGAAAACCAGTCGTTGCATGATAATCTGGAGTTCTATATCCAATTCTACTGTACAAATCCAACATACAGAATCATAGAATGGTTAGAGTTGGAAGGAACCTTAAAGATCATCAGGTTACANTGGGGTCTCACAAGCGCAGAGTAGAGGGGCAGAATCACCTCCCGTGACCTGCTGCTCACACTTCTTTTGATGCAGCCCAGGATATAGTTGACTATCTGGGCTGCCAGCACGCACTGCTGGCTCATGTTGAGCTTCTCATCCAGGAGCACTCCCAATATAAACTTTGGGGATTTTATTCCCTTATCAAAAAAAATGTTAGGATAAAATAAATTAGGCAGGACTTGGACATTACAGAAATACTCCATCAGAGAACACATCATACAATGACTCCAGATAAATGAGTTCTTCAGTGTGTACTTTTTGCTAGATGAAACTACTGTGAATAAAACGAGCGAAAAAGAAAGAACTCCAATCTTTTCATTATCATAAAGGATAGAAGTGAGTGTGTTTTAGTCTAAGTTCTTGAACAACAGTAGCACTGTTACGGTATGCTATGAATAAGCAATTAACGAGGTAATAGTGTTTAGGAATGTATTTACTGTGTGTAAAATTACCTGTCATGCAAACTCATGCTTTTTTCAACAACTATCTTTGAGATTCCTAAAAAGAAACTGCAGGTTGTACACAAAAAAATAAAAATAAAAATTTGTAAATAGTTATCCAGCTAGGTTAGCAACACAAACATGCCTAAGGCTAGAAAAGATTTATGTCTTATTTTAAATCTTTCCAATTGTCTGTCTCATCAACAGAAATAATACTGATTTTAGAGTTTTATCACTCTTTTTCCTATTCAGACTACAGTAACCAAATAACTTCTTTAAGTAATTCCTTTTCACTTCAATTGTAGCTTTTTAAAACAGGTTAATAACCATCCATATTTAAACTGTAGATTTTATGAGTTATACTTATTATGCAACCCATTAAAGTTTTATAGTCTTTGCAGAATAAAACAATCATTGATCTTTTTCATCTGAGTGCTATTAAGACAAAGGGTGTAAACATCAACTGATTAAAACATTATTTAAGATGCTTTATAAAATTTAGTTTAAGTAATTCCACTCATCAAGACTTGACAAATCTGAAGAGCACTCCATTTAATTTCTTTTACAAGAATATTTTGCATGCAAAGCAAAAGCCTGAGGGACCCTCAGTCCCCAGTAAAGGCTGTGCTACTCCCTTTGCCTCGGATACTATGACTTTCCAACAGCAAGTTATCTGTTAGCCCACTGTGCAGTGCCCTCTAGCAAATGTGTAAGGCAGGACTCAGAAAGTCTATTCTTTCGCTATTACTAATCATCAGTTAAACAAAGAAGCATGTGAGATATTTAGATCCTATTGACTATTTTAACAATAAAAACAAACCACTTAAGAAAATAACAAATACACAGAAACCAAAACTTGTTGTGTGTCATTTTTAGGTATGTGGAGCCCTTTGTGCAGAGGTAATTTCCAGCCAACAACACCGCTCCTGAAAATGCCTTCAGGTTTATACTCCATAACCTACTGTGTGGACATTTAGCTAATAGTGCAACTACGAGCTTTTACAAACAGGGTGCTCCTGCCTTAGACCTTTCCAATCAATTATGGACAGGAGAACTGGTGGAGACTAGTTAGAAGTTCACGCATTCTCACATGGCAAAAAAGAGCAGAGCAAACAGCTATTCCTTAGCCACAAGGTGCTGAGTGACTGGAGAGCGATCTACAGACAGAAAAATCCTGCAGAAACTGTGAGCTGTCAAGTGGAAGTACACATGCTATATGCTCAGCCTGCATGAAGAACATCCTACCTGCACCCACAAAATAAACACGATCTGCAGACAGCAATTTCCAAATGACCATCAGCACTGAGACATGAGTAAGGATCTTGAATGAGGCCACAGAGCTGAATGACAACAGTGATATTAGCAAGAAGAGGTCAAACACAGGTGATGCTATTACATATATACTGGAAATAAGTCTTTCAGATAAACCAAAACAGATTTACCCAAGACACACATTACAGTGCAAAAACTGGAGAGCAACTAGGAAACAAGTATGGTTAGATAATTTACATCCAGATTACAGTTACAGAGGTGAATTCAAGGATAAGTATTATAATGTTCAGCAAGGTGAAATGATAAAAACTTAAGTCTATTTTAAGATAATCTTAATATTTGCCTCCCCAGGAGAACACACATCCTAGAAACCTGAATTTCTACTGAAAGACATGACAGAAGGTTGAGACACTCTTGATACAAATTTAACTTAAATAAAAATAATTTTTTAATGGATTTTTTTATGGTATCTACCCATTTGTACTCAAAGCAAACTCCTCTAAGCTCTCAAGACAGTTTTATTCTTTGTTGAAAGAAGTGACAGCTGCTCACCACAAGTATAGGAGACTGCTACTTCCCTAATTGGAAGGCAATCCCAAAACTGTTCAAATAAGTTGAGAGGAACTGGAGAATGGGTTGGGTTGGAAGGGACCATCAAGTCCTTGCCATGGGCAAGGACATCTTTCACTAGATCAGGTTACTCAAAGCCCCATCCAACCTGACCTGGAATACTTTCAATGATGGGGTATCCACAACTTTTCTAGACACCCTCTTTAAGTATTGAGTGGCCACAATAAGGTCCTACCAGAGTCTTCTTTTCTCCAGGCTNTTGGCCATGCTGCTTTTTATGCAGCCCAGGTCATGATTGGCTTTGGGGGCTTTAAGTGTACAATGCTGGCTCATGTCCAATCTCTCAACAGCCACTCCTCCCAAGTCCTTCTCTGCAGGGCTACTCTCAATCCATCCATCACCTAGCCTGTACTGATATTTAAGATCGCCCCAACCCAGGTGCAGGACCTTGCACTTGGCCCTTGTTGAACTTCAAGAGGTTCATGTGGGCCCAATAAAAGGAATTCCACAAATTGCAATGGGTAATTTCACATTTCAATTTCAGAATTTCAATTCAGATGGGCCCAGAGCAAGCAATTCCAAAACAAGCACAGGAGTGCTACTAAAATGTAAGGTAACCCTTAGAGAAAGATAACAAGAAAACTTTTGTTTATGCCTGGGTTGAAACTTGGAGTCCCACCTATTAGTTGTAAGCAGAGGCCAGAAATTTTTAGAGGAGGTTGCAAAGGAATTAAGGCCAGATTTAGTAAGATTCTCCTGAACAACACATGAGGTCCACAGAAAAAAATAGCCATTATACTAGAAAGAACTGCTAGGGAACTGAGACACAACTCCCCAGTGTAGTGCCAAGGAAAAGAAAGGCCACGCAATCACAGGCAACTATGGGAAGGTTACTTGAGGGTTGCAGGAACACTCATTTACACAAAGTCAGAATACAAACTCTGTTTGCTGCCCATGATATAGAGCATAGATCATATATAAGAGCAGCCAGACAGAATACTCCTGGAGATCTGGATCCACCTTAAACTGACTGAAAACTGGAAAAAACTGAAGAGTTTAATTTCACCGTGCCTCATGAGCTGTGAACATTTCCTCTGCATCAGAGAATCAGAGCTTTACTGTTATTTCAAACAGAGCCCAGGGTGTAGATTAAGGATTTAAATGTACAGCAAATAAATCTGACCAATTCAAATATCTGAATATTTCATACTGATGTTGATTCATTCGTGTTTTGCAAGCACCAAATAAAAACATCTGAATTGCCAGGATTTTCCTGTGTTTGCTCATTCCCTAATCCTTCTTCTTCCCCTGCAGGCTTCTTAATTAAATGTCCTGGCCAGCAATGAAAATGTTATTATAATAAAGAATTCCTGAACCCAAATATTATTTTTGCAGTCTTCTCTATTTTGAGAAGTATTCAGCTAAACAGTAATAGAGATATAGACCATAAAGAAGAGTACAGATATCTTACAGTTCAATCGCAGTGCTACAGAATGGAAAAGAGCAAGACAAACCCCATTTCTAGACACCTGTAAATGAACAGCCATGCAAGGAATATCCCCAGAACCAAGAATCCCCCTCTGCTCATCTGACAAATTGGTGCAGTACAGTTCTCCACCTGATCAAGTTCCTTCCCATGGAAATAACATTAAAAATCAGTACAGACTATATTTTAACTGCCAAGTTCTTCTATACAGGCAGTATTGCATTTTGATTTACTTGCAACTGAGGCCATTGTGGTGTTGTCCCTGGACTACCCTCTTCCGGAAACAAAGCATCCTGACAGCATGTTGTCACTACTGAACTTTAAAGGATTTTATGTGATGAGGAAAAATAGTCTTATTATGCTTGTCTGTTCAATTAAGCCACAAAACATAAACCAAAACCATTATGCAGAATCAAACAAACCCCCTTGGTTTAATTTGTAAATTTCAGAGTGCTAATGTTTAGAAAAACTAACATATTTAACAGATTTCTCCTCCAGTCTTCACTATCAAAACCTACATCTTATTCATAACATCCAGAAAATTGGCACATCATTTCTGTGGCACATATCTCTCTTCTAGATAAAAAACTGGACAGGACAAGAGCCTAAGGAAAAGATTTTTAAAATGTCTTCTGGCAGCTCTGTGACAGGTCTTCTCCACATTTCCTGGCATAACCCTTCCCAGAAGCACTTGTCAGCAAGCAGGTTTTCTACACTGTCCATTTCTATCAGTTGTCTGGCCAAGACCTTATTTCCCAAACAATCACAAGACTGCATTGCCCAAACAACCATGAAGCTATGCTCTGTACAAGCTAACTCAGAGGCTCGCAACAGCCCAGGCAGAGCCCAACAGCAGGACCACAGCAGGGAGAAAAGCAGCTCCGAGTGAAACAAGCCAGCCATAGTAGCCCACTAATGATACCCAAAAACACAAGCTTCATCCCTGTAACCAGAGAGTGCCACCTTTGTGCTGCCCTGGAAGCTGCCAGGATGTTGCAGTCTGGTTTTCAGGAAGCAAGGAGCACTATGTTAGCACACTAGCCCAGGCTGCTGCTAAAGTCCTAGTCTATGGGCAATGGCCTCTGTTACCTCCTCCTCCTTTCCCATATGGCAAATATGAGAAGGTGAAATGTGAAGCCCTAAATATTGCACCTGGGGCTACCGGTGAAGAACAAGCAAACAGGAAAAATCACAGAACCCAAGAAGGATCACTGCAGATGGATCATGAGAAAGAGATGTCTGTAGAGTAACGGTTCATTTTCCATCCACATTTAATACAGTTCTGGCATTACCGTTGCTCTTCCAAGTCATAACTTTCTACTCAAAACTATAATGTTTCTTTCCAAAGGATGCTTTTTTGGGAAACTTTCCACTGGCAACAAGGGGAGATAAGGTTTTAGTTTGGATAGAGCTTTTCAAGCAACATCCTGATTTCTGCTTAGAAGCATCAATTCAGATCTACATTGTGGACCTTCTCCACTACAGATTATGCGCATACTACAGTCTACAAAGTGTAACAAAGTAGTTTATAGAAATTTTTCAGAAAAATATTAAACATATCCTTCAAAGAATAAACAAACAGGGAGCATGACGTATTGTCTGATTTTCCACCTTGTAACGTGAAATGTCCTGGATTTGTAAACATTAAACTGTCTCTCAAGAGGCTGAAACACATAATTCTGAGAGCTTCAGAAATAAGGAAACCTTGTTTTCCGATGCATTTGTGCTTTGAGGATGATGAACTTCGGAGACTGTGAGGTATAAAAAAAGACCTCAGTGAGTTTTCTCCTGTGGGAGGGTGTAACAGTGAGCTCCTCCATGCCACCCACCCAATCTGACATTTATCTCCCATAACCCAGCTCAAGCAATAACCACCAGTGCGAGTCATAACAGATGTGTCTGGTTGTGATGACTGCAGCTGGCTGAAAGGAGATTCAGGGGAGACAGATAAAAACACAACAGCCAAGGGCTAATTTGATCAATGCAAATATGCCTATAAGTCAATCATCTTACCCCTATAAATAGTGAACAACCCAAGAGCCCTTAGAGATCTCCTACATGGCAGTGGGCTGCACACCAGGATCTCTCCTTGAGCAGGGAAACCTCTCAAGGTTACTTCTTGAGGCTGAGAGATTCCTTACCACAACAGATCCTTGATAAGTTACTAATATCTTGCTAGACTTTGAAGCTTCGCTAAGATTATATCTTAGACAGACTATGCATATAACCACATATGGCATTTAGCCATAAACAGTTGACAAGTCCGGGACTAGAATTGGATCCAGCTGCACCTAGACCCTTCTCTGAGAGATCCTCTACAAACATTGTGACTCAACAGTACAGTTGCCCTGAGAGTTTTGTATGATCCTATCCCCTAGGTAGTAAATAATCAAGTGTACCTTGTCATCACATCTTGTTAAGCCACTGTCACATTTACTAACAAACTTTGTTAAATGGCTGTTTTATATCAATAAATATATTGCTGCTCCTCTCTTCAGAGTGAAGTACATCACTCCATCAGAAACACATGGCGACTTAGGGTTGGTGCTGATGTCTAGCAAAATGAAGCATTTCCTCTTAGTCTAGGAACTCATATCAATATTCTCCTACAAGATAATTAATTTCTACACTTAGATGCTTTGTGAAATTTCTTTGCAAACAACCATTGGGTCATAAACAGAAACACAACATGTGCACTTTCCCACACACTCACACACCAGCGTGTATTCAAAACAACCGCTAGAGCTTTGTGTCTCTAAGAACTAGTTCTTAGCACCAGACAGGCTTAAAGTTTCTCACTCTGCAGATGAAAACACAGTATACCAAATGTTTTCTAAATGAGCTCAAACATTTTTCAGAATAAATAAATTATTTTTCTATTCCTCTGACAATCTTAAAATTGTATTTTAAAAAGCTATGTAAGCATTGTTTATACTCATTGTTTCTTTCATTCATAAAATTTAGCCATTTAAATCCCATATACTTGATTCATTTTTTTTATATCAGATAAACTTGCAATGAACTTGTGATTCTTCGGAGTCTACACCAGTGCGTTATTTTCAGTTTAAACAGCTCTGTTGTTAAAATTTCTTTATACATACGACTTGAGGGTACCCATTTGCTTCACAATTAAGAGCACAGCACCTACAAATGTTCAGCTAACCAGATTGTTAATTGGTGTGTTTGTTTACACTTTCTTGTGTAAATAGAAAATGTTTTTCCTGAAATTCAATGGTTCAAAGGTTCACATGTTATCTTCCTTGAATTTCTCAGGTCACTCACTTTTTTTTCCCTCTCAGTGTCCAGAGATAATATGGATAAAGGTTTGCACACCCGATGTTATCTCTTCTATTCTCTGCTCCAAAGAAAGCCTTTGCCTTCATGGAAATCACTGCTGAATGTTTTCCTCAGAGGTGGCCAGCAAAAACTGAGCTAGCTTTAGATCAAAATCATCAATAACAAAGAAAGTAATCTTATATTTGCAATAAACTGACATAGAGTGAAAAAGTGATATAAAATACAACAGCTTACTATTATTATTTGTGCTACTTAAGATCAGTATTTGCTTTTGTTAGTTCCTGTGCAGGTGCTTGTGATCCTCCATTGGTAAACTACTTTTCCTTTCACCTCTCCTAATATTTTTATCCAGTTCATCTGAATACTCAAATTCCCTAATGATTGTCTTCAGGTAAAATTAGAAGCATAACTGCTTGATAAATGAGATCATTCCTCTGTAAACACACAATACAATGTCAGCACTTCCATCATCTGATTTTGGAGTGTAATTTAATGTATCAGCTGTGAAGAGCTTATGACCTATCCCATAATGTGGGATTCATCTAACTAAACGTAGATGCAACTGAGCCAGTTCCTCATTACAGTCAGCAGAGATGAATGGGGATGGGGACTTTCAGGGTTCACTTCAGCAAGCGCCGAAGTAGACATTGTTGTATTGCAATCCACCTTCGTGTATTTTTCTCCACTTAAAAAATTGCAGAAACTGCTCATTATTCTACATTATCTTCTGTGAAGTAATTTAGGCTGATTAGCTTAGATACCTATGCCTATCACAACCAAACTCTCGAGTTAGGATTGCCATAATCAGAGACCACTTCTTTTCTCTGAAACATGACTGAATTTTTACTCAAGTTTCTTATTGACCACGCTTTTCTCAAGTGATGGCTGTTGAAAAGTGACCAAATGACCAAAACTCTGGACTTCGTTCCAGCATCTTGGGAACTATCCCGAACATGCCACCAAACCCTTAAGCTTCTGTGAAATTGAGCAAGGATGAAGAGGTCTTTAGAAATCCGTTTCCTAAGACACAATCTTGTGACCTTTGCATCTCAATCAAGGGTAAAGCTAATTTATTGACAATAAGAGAGAGAATGTCCAGTTCAGGTGTTAGGAGTTCTGAGTGTTTTACCGACCATCTGCTTGACCTTGGTTTAGTCACAGTATGTAAATGTTTCTCTGCTGACAGTGTAGGATTTTCAAGGAAGTCAACAAATATAAAGCATTATCAACACCTACAATAATTCATGAGCATACATATTTATGAAGACCATTTTTTTGGTTAAACACTTGTTTTCCGTGTCACATTCATAAACTTAAAGCTCTTGTCAGAAGTCCTTTTTAAAGTCTTGTGTGCTGCCTTCTCCTTAGGCTGATAACGCCCAGCAGCAGCTGATGTGTCCCCACAAGATTCGTCAGCTTGGAAAGAATTTCTGGTAATACACATAACTTCTCAGCTAGCCTACATGTTTGGAGGATGCCATTAACCAGCTCCAGCATGAGAGCTAAACATAGCGGCATTCAATAATGTACTGTTCAGAATGAAAACAGGAACACTGAGGATGATGGTGTATGTCAGCACACATGATGAAAAGGCAAAGGTCACGTTGCAAGGCAAAGACTGTGAGCAGCAAGGCAGGTGACAGCAGCTCTGATGACAGCGTCCTCACACTCGGGACTGACATATTCATCAAAGGTGGAGCTGGCAGACAGCCACACATCACAGGAAGCATTACTTTGCACGGGAACAAAATTCAGAGTGCTGTTAAAAAGGGTTGTTAGCCTCACTCTTGAAACCTAGGCTCAGTTTACTGAAGAAACGAAGAGACGAGGAGACTATAAAGTCCAACTCCAGTGCTTATATCAAATGATATACTACTAAGATGATGTTCAGGAATAACAGGGGTTTGAAAGGAGTCTATTTTCAATTATTTCCAAATTAATACAACCACATATAGCCCTCTTCCCCACCCCAAGATAAATATAGTATAAAATCAGTCTTTATAAGAAAAAAGAAACTGCAAATTTATGGAACACAAGATTAACAATTATGTAGTAAAATTGCATTTGAATTATGCGGAGTTAAACAATTAGCAAAGCAATCTGAACACTTGGAACTACAGAAAATCCTGAGAAAATCAGAAATTCTAACAGTCAATCTCTAAAAATTCAGCTGGCCTATCACATTAAATACACAAAAATGCGATCACAAAGCAAAACTGGTAAGAAAAAAAGCCAAAGCATACTGAACAAGTCTAATAGTTTATCCATTTCATTATGAGTTATCTGTAACCCAGTTAAAACCAGCACATTTTTAAAACTTTGCTCATACCCACATAAATTTTAAAATTTGAAAAAGTTTCTTTGTAATATAAAGTTTCTTCGTAATGATTCTTTGACATATTTCTGAGCAGTGTAAGACTTCCAGCTTATAGCTTCTGTGATCTCTATTAATGCTTGAATTGCTTGAATATAAGAATGCATAAATAAATATTTTTGATGATTAGTTCATTTTACTTTCAAGCAAAATGAATATCCATAAAAGATAAATAAATGAACATTTAATTATGGAAATTCACTATTGATTACAACAAATTGCTTCTAGAATGGGCATGTTCTTTTACTACACTTAATTATTGTAATTAAGATCTTTGCATGTTAATTAAAATTCTTTTGGCATGGCAATTTCCACTCCTCTCTGTGTCTCTAAAAATAGGTAAGCACACACACTCTTAATTTTTTTTCTATATCTAGTAGATGTAAATAAGTAAAATAACTTCCCGGAGTATGTACAAATTTAAAAGGGGCACAATTCTACAGTAAAAATTAACAGAAAACCAATTTAGACTTTTCCTTATTATTTTAGAGCATTAAATGTCTCAGCCAGAAACAGCCAAATCAAAACATTCTTGACATATATCAGTAAAATAATGAAAACACCTAAGAAGGAATAAGAATAGGAATATAGTCATAGATAGTATGACTAAATAAAAAACGTCATTAAAGAGAAATCTAACTTCCTTATCTTTTTTTAACCTAAGGCATAAGAAATAAAATATCCCAACCTGCATCATTTGCCAATGAATAGATTATATGCCAGCTAATGCTGTTACTTTAATTACTCCGAGATTTATCTTTTGTAGCCCCTCCAATTTGTAAATTTTAAGCACTTATTGGGAAGCCTGTTGGAGGTAGAATGTAGAATGCGATCACTCTGAGAGTTTCACTCTTGCAGCAAACTGTAGGTTAGCAAAACTCTGCAGATCTTAAATCAGAGTGGGAAACTCACAAGCCCTGGGACTGAATATGGCCTGCAATTTTATTGCATGTCACTTGGGATCATATAATTTTTTCCTTCTACATTACTTCTGGCTAACACTCAGCTAGGCTTTAATTTATAGCCTACCAGCGTGTCTGAAAGAGCTATTTGGCCCTCAGTAATGGAGAGGATATTCCAGATTTAATTGAGTACATAAAATTCTACTTTGTGCCCTCTTGAGTCTGCCATGGAAACTGTGGCTCACCGAGGTGGACAGTAACTGTCAGGAGCGTACTTACTGCACTGAAGTTGGGGAAGAGATTGACGGCTGCGGCAGTGTCCAAAGGAAACGGAAGAAATGGTTTAATATCCAGCGACGGCTGCAAAGGTGGAGCAGGAGGACGCACTAGCGCTGGAAGAGCAGGGCTCTGGCATGTACCACCTAGGTGAAGAAAGAGACAGAGGGCATTCAGCGAATACTATAATTAGGAAAAAAAAATAATCACAAAAAAGCAACAATAAAAAGCCAAATACTGGATTAAACAAATATATTTTTACTTGTCCATAATTACTGCATTACTGAAAAACAGCACAGCTGACTCAGTGGCTGCTGGTTATAACGGCTGCAAGTAGTTGCTTCAGCTATCAACTCATCATTATTTAAAATTAGCTGATAAACCATTACTCTCCATTGTTTTTTCTGAAGAATAGTTCAGCATATGTCTGACTTTCCTTTAGAACTTCAGTTAGCCTTATTCTGCTATAAATTTGGTGTTTCTTCCCAGCCCCATTGCTCAACTCTCCTAAGGCAAACTGCTCCAGAAGAAAAAGAACAATAACTCACTGTTCGGCTCAGCAAAAGTCCAGTCATTTGTAGACTTTTGCTTTTTTAATTAAATGCTCACTCATACAGCCTTGCAGCTCGAGTCAACCTACCCCTCAGAAACACAACGTACCTTGCTGCCTCAACAGTTGATCAATACAAATTTAAATTAAGAACAATTTCAGCAGCCACCAAAATTCGGTTTATGGGAAGATACTGACAAACACTTTCTGCTCTTGGAAGGGATGGAGCTGATTCAGACTCTGTACAGCAGAAAGCCCCTCCCAGCTAATGCCACCAGCCACCAGTTCTGTGGGAACCTAATGCAAATGAAGAAATCCTCTTGCATACCAATAAGTTGCTACCTGTTTGCAGCAGACCCTATTTTACTTATTTGTTTGCCTCTTGCCGCAACCGGCTAAAACCTGGAAGGTTCCAAGCCCATTCTCTGCTTCCAATGTCTCCCATGTTTTGGTTGCACTCCAAAACATCAATTCCCTGTTAATTAAAGACTATTTGGATCCTAGGAAACTGTTAAAATATGCCAGTGTTCTTCTAATCTGAGAGGCAGGCAACAGACTGTAAAAACCTGCTGGTAAAAGTCCAAGATTTTTTTTTATTTTTTTTTTTTTTAAAAGGGGGGAGTTTTACCCCACTCATTGAAGAGAGACACAGGCAGACAGACAGACAGAGGGAGAGATCCAAAATCTGTTTCTTTTTGTCCTCTCATACATACATACAATTCATTAGACAAGCTCCACACATTCTTTAAGAACCCAAATACATAGTAGTCAGAATGATATACAGAATCTCTCTATATTTGGTCAGCAAATCTGCTAACCAGGTTTGCAATTTAATGCATCTAACTGAGGGCTAACAGCACAGTATTTAATTAACTAGTTGTGGCAGATCATCCACAGTTCTGCTTCTAGGTATAAAATCAGCTGGAGCCAAATTTTCAAAGACAGTATTTTTTGCCAACTTTCAGCTCCCCTGTGAAGCATTTCATTAAGAATTATTGAAAGGAAAACATTACCCACTAGTAAACTAAACGTATTGGATTAGGGTTCTCTCCAAACTTGCGCTAGTTTTTTTCCCTAGAGTAACTACCATTTTTGGAGGAATTTCTACATTTACCTCAATGTAAGAGTGTGCCAAATCAGTCTTTGAATGCAGCAGCTAAGAATATGGCATCAGAAAAGCAAAGGGCAAGCAGCTCTGCTCTCCATAGCTCACCAGCATAGAATCATCAAGTATTTCACAATTGTCTTTGGTCTGGCAATTGTTGCATCCCCATGGAATTATTACAAAAATAATGTAAAAATAAATTTAACAGGTCAGAATGATAAGGTAGTGTTGAACAGGCCAGTCTTACTCCCTCTGAAAAGGAAAGATTTGGAAAAATATTTTTCTAGGTGCTGGAATTACTTAGTTTTTCTCACATACAGCTTTTGCAGATCACGAAGGGAAGAAGTCACTCCTACAAAGAAAAACCTTACTAGGACGTCTCTAGACTGCACCTGAGATTGCACAGAATCACAAAGAAATGCCAAGGTGAGCATTTGCCTGACAATAGGTATGAAATTGAAGCTGATTAAACATCCTCCAACTCACAGATACAAAAGCAAACTGGATTGAGAAATATCAGATGCACTTGGGGATCCAGCTTATCGAGTGTATTATCTCAGTGCTGTGGAAAAGAGCCTCACAGGTTCGAATTACCTGGAGCAACCGCATTGCTATCCCATGCTCCTCTATGATACCATGCCACAAAGGATGAATCTGTGATCCTTCCCGGTGGCATGACTAGGCACTCACCCACCTGCTGCTGCCAGCCAGTGCTGCACAAAGTCATCTGGGGATGAGAACATGCTTTAAAAGGAAAAATTCAGCCAGTTCTGCAGGACCTTGGCTGGGACTTAGAGCCTCTGGAACATAGTTTAAAATCTACCACAGTCCTGGCTACAGTGGCACAGAAAATGAGTATGTTCAGGAGGCACAGCTGCTCTGTTTTTGCAATAGTGTCAGACATGTCCCTGAACGATGGAGCATGTGATAAGTATGAAATTTGAGCTTTTGCTTGAAAGAAATTCTCTAATGTTCTTGACTGCAAAAATGAGCTTTTCTTTCCATTTAATGTGCGTGGAGTTGTACTCTAGAACAAGCAACAGAAAATCTGAAGCAATGGCAACCATTTTTGTGACTCAGCTTAACTGAAAAACCTTTGGACGACATTTGGGAATGCCAACTTTACCATTTACTTCATTAGCAGAGGGATGGAGAGGGGTAGAAGGCCACTGGTAAATATTCTTGAAGAGCAAGATTTACAAATCTTATTGTAAAGAAGGTGACAGCAACATCAAGAGCAGAAATGACAGATGGAAAACATGAGAACTGAGAAAGCCAAACTGAAGGGAAAGAAAGAGTTGCACACTGCAAATGATAAAGCAGAATCTACTTTGTAGATTGGTGGTGCTATGTGACAACAGCACACTTAGAAAATTACTGTAGCAAGATGTAGGTGCTTTTTAGTTATCCAGTGCCAGTGAACAAGGTATCAAGATGAGGAACCCTAAAGATTGCCTATGACTGTTTTTGTGTTCTGTATGATAAACTTGTACAGAAAGACCTCCATAACTTTTCCTGTGCAGATGCAACACTGTTGATCAACACACAATGAAGGCTCAATGTCAGCCTTTTCACAGACTTCCTACCAGCAAAGTTTGGAGTTCCACTTTGACCAATAAAGCTAGGATAACATCCCACACCCCTGAGAGGCTTTGTCCATGGCCCGTGCTTGATGCTCTGTATCATTATCTGAAGTTCACGTAGACGTCCTTGCCAAAAATTAGGTGCGTGCCCAGCCTCACTTAAGAGATGTAACAGTCCCCCGAAAATGTAGGGCACGACAGGTGTAAAGTTACATTTTGTGAGCAGCACGCTTCACTTTCTTAAAAAAGAAGGATACACTAAGGCACTTAGAAATTCCAGCGTTACAAGCTAATGATGTTATTGTCTATTCTCTTTCAAAGGAGGGAGAGTCTTTCCAGCCCATTCAGATCCTAAATGGGAGACAAATGTTCCAGACCTAAATTCATGTCACTGTTTTTACCTTAATTTTCTTCATGGAAAGCACAGGAATAATGCAACTTAGAAGCTTAATTGGCTCAGCATTTTAACCAAGATTGAAGTAATCATTTGTTCCTTCAATTTTCAGGCAATTTAAAACACAGGCAAGATAATCTCTTGGCCAGAGGCTCTGGCAATACATCCAAGGTAAGCACGAGCAAACAAATTTGAAGAAAAGCTTGCTGCAAACCTATGCCCCTTTCTGTAGCTCACTGAGACAGTTTTTGAAAACTCTCCCAACCTCAATCAAACCGCATTTTTACACATGGATGTGCTTTATGCCTCCAGCTGCATCTAGACATTTTGCCCTACCACTAGGTAATATGTTTTGCAGTAATTTTAAATGCAGTCTAGCACGCAATACAGCACTATGCTCTGAGCTCAGACTGCCTACGCAGTGCAGAGCTGGGTGCGTGACATGAGATTCATCATCTTTGTGGCATAGTCTACGCGAGCTGTTCTCCTCCAGAAACCACTGGTGATATGAACTTCATCACTACACCAGCTTCCTTGCCTGTAGCTGGAACCGAGGGAAGAGAACAGAAACACTCAGATCAACAGATGACTCCTGCAGACTCTGCCCCAAACTGTCCATTCCACAAGGAACTGTCATGTTTTATTTCGAGTTGGAATGTGAATAAATACTGGGGGTTTGTTACCCAGTTTTGACTTTAGAGACTACATTTCACTATGGAATCAAAAATAGATTTTTAAAATTAGAAGTCTTCCCCCAAAAGAAGAAACCAGATTTCTTTAAAAATGCTGAAGTTCTGACCTTATCTTAAAGACATAATTCTTCACAAAAAAAAATTAACACTTTGGGGGTAAATTTTTGTTTAAATGAAATAGCATTTTCTCATACAAAACTCTCCCATGCAAATTTTTGGGTCAAGTTCACCTGAAATATTCCTCAGATCAGTGCTAGGTAAAGAGTTCACAGCTTTCTCTCTTTGCATGACTGGAAATACTGCAGCAAATACTCTGGATCAAAAGAAGTACAAAGACTTAATATGCATGAAGGAAACAAAAGAAAATAGTCAGAGTAAACTGACACAAGGCTCTTTTACAGAATAATAAATAACAAGTTTTCTTGAAGTTTCTGGTGGAGGTCAAGATCCTTGTCCCTCAGGTCCCCTAACATATACAGCTCAGCAATTTGGAAATCACATATTGCTATATTTTGTGACTTGGCTACGGAGAAAGATATTCTACATAACTATTCCTGCATAACTATTCCTTCAAGCATGCTCTCATTCCCAAACCTTTAAACTCAACTGCAGGTTTAGTTTCCAGAAAAAGAATCGCTAGAACTATTATAAAATAGCCTCTCCTAAGGAAATATCCAGCCCAAATTTTGCAGACACAAATAACTAGATAAATTTTTGCAATGCATTTGGAACCTGGAGGTATGTAAACTGGGCAGGAACTCTAAAGTAATACTCCATTCATCAAAATCTTTTGCAATTCTTCCATCACTATTACCACCATAAACACCAATTAAAAAAGCAACTCTGCAGAATTCTATTTTCATCCCTTCATTACTTTGCAATTCTTTCCTTCTGGCCATGCGTACAGCCATTTTCAATACATCAGAGACACCATAAACTAACATTCTATTTCCCTTCTATCCTGGAGTCTGTTTTCAGTATCATAATTTGGTTTCTTCAAGGTATGGACATTCCCAAGTTTTCCACCCCAGCTCACACCTCTCCTACTATCTCCATGATGGCTTATTTGAGTCAAACCAACACAAACACTCTGCCTTGGCAGAAGCTCAGAGAACCTTTCCAGTGGTAACTTCAAAAAATATCATTAATTTTTTTTTTTTTTTATAGAATCCTAGTATATGGCGTTTCAGACCCAATCAGCATTACAATATATCCTGGGGAACCTGAACCAAAAGTGGATTTCTTTTCCTAGAACTTTTTCAAGAAAATTAGCTCAGTCTACATTAAAAATGCTAAAAAACTTACATTTGGGTAACTCAGTATCAGCTAGAACTTTTAATTCATTATTAGTTTAATTTACGAATGGGACAAAGAAAAGTTATATTTCAAATAATTTTCTATAAAAAGACAATAAAGACATAAGCAATTAAGAGCAGTAGGCTAGCCATGATGAATAATGGCCTTTCTTTACACAAAATATTAGATATCACAATTAGGTCCTTACAGAATCTGATAAAATGTGAAATTTAAAGACATCCAAAGACAAAAAAATAACCTTCTCCTGGATATAACACAGACAACATGACACGAATTTTAGACCTGGCTTTTAGGAATCAGCTTAATGTAATTTGTCATGACTTATAGTTACCACTATATTCCCTTTCATCACTGCAAGATAGTCTTCATTTTTACAACAGATACATTTCTTAAAAACTGCTGGATTGTCAGCTTAAAGTTAAGTTCAGTTCCATAACGAGCAGTACTAGTGATCTAACCTGACATGGCAAAATAGACTTCATCTAATCACTAAACTACTTATCAGTAGCTATTATAGTACTCAAGTGACTAAAATATGAACTCAGCATACAGAAAGTTAGCTAACATGCAACCTATGCCTTTTCTGTGCATAAACAGATACACTTCGCACTTTTAATTTTAATAAGCTACATTTATCCACATATTACTCTGTATGGGCTGAAAGTAAGCTATGTAAGAACAAATAATACAATGCCTGTTTATTCATTGTTCAGAAGACGTATGTTCTAAGGATTTATAGTTTCAGAACCCTGTTCCTTGTAAGGGTTTTTGTTGTTGTTGCGTGTGTGTTTGGGGTTTTTTTGGGAGGGGGTGGGTGGTTATAGTTTTTGATTTTTAGAGGGGT
Organism: Thinocorus orbignyianus; assembly: GCA_013400375.1. Taxonomy (NCBI): domain Eukaryota; kingdom Metazoa; phylum Chordata; class Aves; order Ciconiiformes; family Thinocoridae; genus Thinocorus; species Thinocorus orbignyianus. The sequence goes on from VXBW01006824.1 coordinate 598,658, forward strand.
AAATGAGAATCTTAGAAGTGCTTTGACTCCTGCATTGATCACAGACTTTTTTTGGAGAGTGCTTTTATTATATTATAAACTCAAAAATATTTTAAAAATGAGGATATCCACATTTAAACACAATGCTGTTTCACATAATCCTTCTTAAGTTTTAGAAAAGAAAGAAAAAACCCAACCGCATTAAGCATTTGACACCTATTAGACAAGAACCCTCAAAACGGGGCTCCAACTACACCATCCTTGATCCTGCTGACTCCCCGGAGACAACTTGAGGATGAAGTAGTGTGTGGCAATACAATCTTTGCTTTCATAGGTTTTGCTGTTAGTAATGTTAACAGTGGCTAGTCACTTAGAAGGGAATGAATGCAACACTGTCTCAGTTGTGGAGATCTGCAAGTAATTGATTTTTCAGTTCACTGCCCAAACCAAAAAATAAAGACAATTTGGGGGGGAGGAAGGGGAAATCATCGTGTCAGCTGAAACATTTCTTTCACCCAAAATAAAATTCTGTAGTTTGTACTTGTTTACTTAATTATTTTTATTATTTAAATATTGGCAAAAAAACATCCAAACTGAAATCACTCAAAATTACACATTCAAATTAAAAAAAAAAAAAAGAAAAGTAAAACTCTTCCAGTTTGGCACAAATCAGTACCCACTATTTATTTATAGAGTGCATTTTTCATTACATACACTATTCACCTGGAAAGTTTGAATCAGATCTGGTCACTTGCTGCTACTCAAAGTATTATTTTGTCTAGAGACAATATTTATTCTATGATTCCTCCAAAGTGAGCTAGTTTAGAAAAAGAATTCATTATTATTATTATTATTATTATCATCATCATCATTATTAGTTTTAGAGGCCTGAGGCTATGCATCATACTGGGTTTTTAGTTTTTTTTTCTTTCACGCTTCCTAGTATTTTGAAAAACAAAAAATAATTTACCCTGATACAAAAATTTTGATTGAAAAAACGTACCTTTCTGTACAGCTAAGGGAGCAGATTTTTCTTAATTGTGCAGAATCCTGTGAAACTGGTATTAAGATGCTGGACGAGTAAAATGGAGGTATGTTTGCATAAATATTTGGATACCCGTTATTTCCTGTTATTATTGTCCTTGCTTTCAGTAAAGCTTAGTTTCCTGCTCCCATTTTGCTACCTTCTTCCCTCCTGTTTTTCTGCCATTATCCATGGGCTTCGGCAGACAGGTGGATCCTTGTTAGAGATGATAAAGTCCCGTGTGTCTGAACAGTATCAAAGCGCACAACACTCTGCAGACCTTACTCACCTTAAGTTACAAGGACAGTCATGTCAGAGCCTCCATGAACCTCACAAAGTATCACCCCTTCCCCCTCATACCTAGAATATGCTTGGCCCACAGGAAACACTTTGCCAATTAAAGTATCATATTTTTAATTAAATAAAACCAACTGAAATACCACGCTCTGAACTTCAGTACTTAACACTGACTAGGCAATGAATTCCACTAACTCACTGCAGGCAACATCTTCTATGGTTTATAAATTGCAAAAGGGCAGCAACTCAGCTTTTCATTTTAGCAACATGACCTACCTAACTGAGCTCTTCAGAGTCCTTTGAGGTTTTATTCCAATTGGTCAGACAAATTTGGATGATTTTTTTTTTCCCTATGGGAAGCTTTTGAATCACTAAAAATTAAGTGATCCAAAATGAACGTTCCACTTTCTGTGAAGTTCTGGCTGTTTCTAGTAGAAGGGAACAGCAAAAAAACCAAATGTCCAGTTTGGCCACTTTGCTTATTAATAGCTTCCCAAACCAAGTACGAGCCATGCCAGCTACCAGAGAATCAGAAAGCCCAAGGCTGCCAGCATCATGGCTTTGGAGAAGACAAACAAGCAAAATGCCCATGAACCTCTGCTCTCCTCACTCTTGACAATGAAGGAGCACTAAATTTAGTGCTCTGAGCACTGCAATATCCTTCCCTGGCTTTAGTTTAGTAGTTAACTGAATGCATTTCACTCACACTTGAGTGCTCTCACGATAGCAAAGACAATGTCAAAATCTCTTCTTCCTTCCCAGCCCTAAATGCTAGAGGGAAGATGAATGGACCAATGATTCCACATCTGCACTAATAATTCTCTTTACTCTTTGCAAACTATGTATTCCCAGCTCTATTCTGCAGTCTCTCCCCCTACTGTTAATGTTTTACATAACTTTTTGCTTTTGCTAAGTAAGAAAGGGAATCCAAGGAAGCAAAAAGCCTGCCTTGCCCAGAGGGAGCTAGAAAGATACATAGACATTCCCACCACCAAGCAATAATGCCACGCCACAAGGTTTTTCTGGTTATCAAAGGAAAAACAGCTTTCCTTTTTTTTTCTTTTCTCATGACCATAAGGTCTTCATCTTGGCTAGCTATTCCCACATAAAGCAGCTGCCCACAGTATGATTTCCAGCCTGCAGAAGAAAGATTTGCATTCAGACTCAAGCTAAGACGCATCTTGAGGCATGTGGGAAGCACGAGTGTTTTCAGAGGAGTTAGAGGAAGGGCACAGCGGTACAAATGTATGTTTCCCCAAAATAGCATGTGCAGTGTTCCTCTACAGATGAAGACATTTTCTGACAGTGCTAAACTGACTGCACTATTGCACTGTGGATGCCTTCCAACCAGCGACTCAGAGTATATAGCTAGTAGCCTCTGCTGAATTGCTACTAAACCTTACCAGGACCTAAGCAGCTACAGACCCAGCAAAAAATGTTACAAATTAAAAGGATATAAGTAGGAAAAGGAAGGAAGAAAGCTGCTGAAGGGCATTAAGACTTATCCCAAAGGCTGCTCCCCTGGGGTCACAGTCTCCCAACAGACCCTAAATACAAAGGCTCAAAGAACTCCCCACTTCTTTATAAATAAATAAATAAAACAAAGCAAAAATGCCAGCATCAGCCAAGTATTATACAAATCACATTAATTTTAAAGCTTTACACTTTTTGGCATTTAAAAAAAAAATCTTTGACCTGGCAAATTCTGCAGTTAGATTTTTCTGATGTTTTTATAAAGGTCATGTTTATGGTATAATGAGCACAGATTTCCAAGGGTTATTAATCAGAAGAATACTGTATTGCAAACAGATTTTCAAAGAATCTTTCATTTTTATGATGAATATATTAGCAATTTTAAAAGTGCCATTTTTCAAAAGCATGCTTGGGAAAGAAATAATGATTAACTTTTGATGTCTTTACTTTAAATGAAACAAGCATATAACTGAGACAAATATAGAATTAATATCATGAAATGGACACACTCCACTAGTAAACTCTATGAGGATAGTGCTGTGCAGCAATGCCTCTTCCATTTAGCAGTGGGAAAGCTCAACCTCAGCAAGTTTTATTAATAATTCACTGGAAATAGTTTTTACACATTTTTAACTGCATAGTGAGAGAGTAAGTGGAACTTAATGCCAACAGTTAGTGCATGTTTCCAGAGCATCATGTTGATCTTCTGCTAGCTGTCAAACTTCTGCTGTTTTACTGCATAACAGGTAGATTGACTTGGAAAACTACCAAGTTAGGAGAGGAATGGCATAATCCAAGGCAAAGGAACAAAGTCTGCCTAGGTCAAAGCTTGCACCACAGAGAGAGAAGAGAAGGAAGGCGAAAGGTGCACAGAGAACAGTGATGGAAAGCCTATGGTTATGTAGATCCACTTGGTTGTTTGCCTTACAGTTAGCACACAATAACGGTCACGAAACTACCTCTGTGAATCTATACCAGTGTTGAATGGACTATGCCAAGATTTCCCCATGAAATAACCTTGCAGCTTTTGCACACACAGGACCACCCATTAACATGTACATGTACATAATAAAAATGCATACTTATTGAAATAAAACTGTATTTTCCATTTTTATTTCCCATGCATAAAGACATAAATGCTTAAGCAGTACATCAGAAACTATTACTGTCTCAGAATTTTTGACTCACAAAACCTGACATATATGTTTAAAACTATTAGGTTTATGGTCTTTCATAGGTACACAAAAGAGTGAGTGGTGTCATTTCTTGTTGACTATTAAAATAGTCGAGTGGTACAAAAAGCAAAGGATTTACAAGTGGATAGAGAGCACAGCCACAGCAGACAGAAGTGAATTTTAAAGGACAGAATCCTGGATATAAAGCACTATTTAGTACATGGTGGCTTGAAAGATACTCATTAAGAAAAAATTATACATCATATCATCCTTTTTCCTATATACATTCCTAAATTAAAAATACTTCAAGTTATTCGACTAAGGAACTCTTCCCACCAATAAAATAACTGATTTTCCACTCTACATGAAAGTTCTTATAGAAAATCAGCAAACATTAATATCTGTCATAGTATTTTTTTCTCAGAATGTAAAACTAGAAAAAGCTATTAAATCACATGCCCTGACTGTCTCTAATCCCCAAGCCATTACTTTTCATAAAACTTCTACTATACTTTAATGAAACTAAACCAGTTCAGCCCTCAGGAGATAGAGCTGTTTGTGAAGAAAAAAAAAAGAAAACAAACCAAAAAACCACGAAGAGCCTGAGGCTCTATCTGTGACCAAGACTTTCTGGAAAAAGAAGCTGAGGAAAAATTGAAGAAATCCTAGCAGGCAACCCATGCTTTGTCCTGAGAAGCAAAGAAAAAAACAGACAGTTCTTGGCAGTCCACTGTCTCCACAGAGACAGGAGAAGAGAGGGACAAAATTTTAGTTAACTGCTAAGTTTGAGCTTTACTAGAACAGAATTTTATGTCACCTCAGGTCACACAGGCACTGTGTCCAGCAATGACTAATCTCACTAGGCAATTAAAAAAGGGGGGGAAGGGGGAAGAAAAAAAAAAAAGAAAAAAAAAGGCCAATGGCACTCTGAGGAGAGAAAAATCTTCCTATCTCCTGTTAAGTACCACCTAAATACTTGAAGATTAGATTACAGTCATTCCCTTAGCATTAAGCAGTTGAGGTCATCTTACATCACACTATCTTCCAGAGACATGAAATCAGATGTTGCGTTGTTGCTCCATTGCCCAAAACTGAAGGTGACTGCAATATAGCAAGTTGGGCACAATCATATGACAACAGCACACACACTAACTAGATAGCAACCTTCCAGCATGAAGGGATGAGTCACTTAATTCACCAGAAATTGCAGACAGTCACTGACTTCCTTAGAACTTTTGCTTTGCTGTTCCAACCAACACATCAGCCGCTCTTCATCTGTCTGATAAAGACTGGGGGAGCAAAAGCTTACCAGACTCTGGAATGCAGTAGAGAGTTTGGAGTTCAACAAGGGTTCAAACATGAAAGGAGAGCAGGTGCTGATAAAGCATAAAACCTTCAAAATGGTGTTAAGGGCAAGGAGTTTGCATCCAGTTTGGGAGAGGAAGCTAAGGGGAAGTAAGAAGGCAGAACAAGAATGGAAATAAAAGAATGGAATGTTGGAAACAAATGGGAGAAATCTGAACCTTGGCCAGAATCAATTAAACAGATGTTTTATGGAAATTTTATATACAGACACAGATTTAGTTTTAATAAAGTTTAAATTGGACAATTTATAAAATAATCAAAAAGTGATCATTGTATAACTGTATTGTATCTAGAAAATACTAACATCATTGCCAGAAACTCCAAAAACTACTTCTGGCAATCACACACTGCTCTGATGCAACTCACATGATTTATTTTTTTTTTTTTATTTTTTTTTAAACAGAGATAGATATGGGCCAAATGATCTGCTGGAAAACAGTTTCTAGCTTTTAAATCACAGTATATCCTGATGATTAAATGTTTTTATTCCCTTCCAAAAACTGTGGGACTGTACTTCCATAGACATAGTTCCAATCAAGAAAAGAGCTACTCTATAAACCAGTAAGTCTATAGATTTAAAAAGTGTAACCAAAAATAAACACCATGATGCAATACAATGGATAAAGAGATAGAAGAAATTGTTACTAGGACTGCTGAAGAAAACATTTCCTATATATGTAGAGTTCCGTAAGAGCATCGGACAACATATACTAATGATGTGAAGCTGGAGTCGAATCCAACTCCCAACAAAGCAGAGCAGGGAATTCTGTTAAAGATGCCAATGAAAGGTGGTCCCACAAATCCTTTATGGCTCAATGAGCTCCTCTCAGTGTCTATGGCATCAGACCTCAAAGCCATCATATTCAGGTTCTTAGTGAGACTCCATGAAAATCTGAGTAACACTTTGGGCTGCCAAAAATAAGTACAAATTCCAAAGCCATGACAGCTTGAAATAACAGAGTTTGACTAACTGAACATCCAAACGCTCCACTGCCCAAGCAGGGTACCTTCATTCTCACCAACAGATCCCAGCTATGACCCTTCTGCAGAAGAAAAAGTCACGACAAATCAGACTATCCTGAATTTACTTTCATAAAGTTGTCTCTTTGTTCTGTCATAGGCGACCAGTTTGATCACGTTTTATACCAGTAAGAAATAAGAATCTCATCTCCCTTGCATCAGGCTTTGCTGTTGCACATGCCCCTGCAATCACAAAATTACAGGCAACTAATCGTAATTACTTTTCCATGGCATTGGCTGATGCTTGTTTCAAGATGCTTTATGAAAAGGAAAAGGAGAGAAAACACTCCCAAATTTTTATTTTCTTTTCCATGTTGCAAATTCTATAAGAATTTGTCTTCTCTACACATCTATATATAAGCTACACTCTCACACCTAGTTATTATGGAAGAAAATCCTTATAAAAGTTTCAAAAATTGAAAGAAATTAAGGCCTGTGTTTTACTCAGAGGTTCATACTGAACCCTCCTTTGTAAGTCCCCAGCGCCTCAGGGAAATGTCCCAACAGCTGGGCTGTTGAGTAACTGGGGATACTTGCACAATACTCTTTTTGGAGTAGTTTCGATCTGTGTAAATGTGTATTCACTTCACAAAGGAATTTAGCTTGGGTTTCCAGCAGCCCACAAAAATCCAATGACCACAGGGCTAGTGTCTTTCTGGGAAAGTGAACACATTCTTTTTCAGTGGAGAAGTTCTAACAAAACGGCTATTTATAAAGAATGGCTATGGAAATTTCAATTTTGGCAAGCATACACCTGATGGAGCTGATTTAGGCAAATGTTTTGAAAGCTGGAATACGTGGCAGTTAGTAGTTGACTGTCCTTCTCTTGATACTTATGAAAATTCTGGCTGGTCCATTTTTTATACCTCTATGTAAAACACGCCTACAATTTTTTTTTTAAAAGAAATCTTTCAAACAAGGAAAATTATCTCCTGTCATTTTCAATAGGTGGGGGGAAAGCACTGCTGCTTTTGCAGACAAGACACAAAGGACAAAAGAAATTTTTGTCCTATTTTCCAGAAACACAGGCTTGTCAGGCTCAATTTATCTAATCCTTGACATGCTGGATGCTCCAGGCTGCATCCACGGAAATAGACGAAGGCATGTCCTCCACAGATTTAATGAATGGGAATCCCTGCCCCTGGCTAATATAAATTGTGCTTGTTGGGTAATTCTATTGATTAAAATCCAGTTACCTTTACACATGTACACATAAGAGTTTTCAGCAAAGCAGCATAACTAATGCCCAAAAAATACAAACCTGACCTGGCAAAATGTTCATTTTTCTTTAAGCCATATGAAATTGGTTATGATTTTTCAGATTCTCTGTATCCAGATGTTCCTTAAGAGTATTTTACTACCACATGACATAAAACTGTTCCATGACATATTATTATTAACTCCATTCAGAACTTTTTCTTCATCTATATAGTGAATAAATTTTTATAGGTTCTGACCCAGATTTTTCCCTAAGGTTTCCTGAGTCAACTACACAGCTTGTAGCTGTAAACAAAAGGCTGCAGGACTGGATCTTCTATATCTTTGGTTGCCATTTTATACAGGCAAATTTCTAAAAGACAAAAAAAAAAAAAAAAAAAAAAAAAGAAAAAGAAAAAAAAAAAAAAAAAAAAAAAAAAAAAAAAAAAAAAAAAAAAAAAAAAAAAAAAAAAACAAACCACGAACCAGCAGTGCTATAAAAGGTGGCAAGGAATGGTCTGCATACCAATGTATAAATTTCACTGCTGCTTACAGATGGCATAGGTCAGAAACAGTCTGAAACATTCTCTAAAGAAAAAGGAATACAATAAGAACTCAAGTAATAACACCTCTCCTGGCCTGCTCTTCAGTCGGTTTAGGTATGTTCTGGTCCTCTATCAGTGCATCTTATATAGGTCCAGGAACTAAACACAGGAGAGATATATAAAACATTTAAGTAACTTTTTAGGAAGTTCCCCTCTTGCTTATGCAATCAGCCTGCTCAGAATATTTACTTATAAATACATATTACATAGTTATTAAAATTTTACTTTGTGTGCATCACGGACTCCGGTTAGACATCCACCAATTTTGCCTTCACAGATACTCATGGTCTAGAATTCAGCATTTCCTGAACTAACTGGAAACATATCTAGAAGCGGGGTTAGTATAAAAACAACCTACATCAAACATTTCAGTTCATTCCATTCAAAGAATATCTTTCATCTACTTCATTATTTAGGTGCTTAAAAAAAATCAAGCCTTGGGAACAACACTAAAACTGTCACTCCGCATCAAAAAATAAAGTCTCAGTTGATATGTTCTATTTTATTTTTAAGCCTCTCTCTGCTAGAAAGACAGAACAAAACAGAAGAACTAACTGACTTCGGTTCTGCTACGTAACACAGTTATTTGAGAAATAGTAATGCAAACGCGGTTTTTGAAAGGCGTCACTAGTAGGCCTTGTAAGAATGGTAACATGGAATACAATACCAAGAGGAGAATTCCTGTGCAAACTTCCCTGATAATCCACATAGATTGGAAGGATCAGAATCATGCAGCTTCATAAAGTTAAGTCTAGTGATTGTAATTTCAGATGTTATTGAGGAAGTTATATGAGAAAGCATTCGCTCTGATCCTTTTAAGTCATTGCATTGCTCCCCTTTGACTACTTGCAGTGAAGTTAAAATCATCATTTGACTTCCTTTCATCACATTATTTCACATGTTCCTAACATATTTATTCCTTTTTCACATCAAAACAGAAAAATAATCCATTCAATTTAGGCAACATACTTTTATTTTAATTGAATTGTATACTTCAGATTTCTCAATATTTTTATTACAAGAAATGAGCAAGTCACCTCCCTCCAAATACTATCCCCTTTGAATTTTAATAAATTTGGTATATTAATCTGATCAGAAGAACCTTACAATATCTAGGAAGCTAAGAGGGCAGGGCAAGCACAAAAAGCCTTCAATGGAACCATGTGTTGACAAGTTGGATCCCTCCCCACATCCTCCCACTCTACTGCTAAGGAGTAGAGGGAGCCTCACATACTCTAAGTATTTTTGCTTTCCGTAAGAAGCAATCTTACAATACATTTCCAAGAAAATGAAATTATATTAAACCAGTGAAGTGAGCCAACAAATTGTCAGATTGCTATAGAATTGCAAGGATTTGCTAAGCCCCAGACAAAACTCAATCCTGCAAATACTTCTGCATGTATTTAACTAGTCCAATCCCCCCCATCAGTGGAATGACATCAGAAAAGTTAATTCTTTTTTAATTCATGCATGCAGAAGTAGGGTCTATCTCTTATTTGCATGACTCCATCCAACTAAACATTCAAAATGTTCCATAACAATGAGTTTTAAACAAAGAGAATTGCTATTCTACTAAAAATGAATTAAAATTTTATCAAGGGCGCTCAACTTGAAGAATGAATCAAAACCCCAAATACTTGACTCTCATCACCATATACAGGAGCAAACTTGTTTGCATAATACAGAATTTGGCACAACTTTCATTAAAAACAAAATAAAACCACAAAAACCCAAGATGCACCACATAAGAAGAGAAAGGCATCACGAAACTGTAAAGATGTAGGTACTCTAAGCATATTGCTAAAGGCATACAAGCCACAAGCTAAGATTTGTACACCCTTCTTCAGCCCCAAACCCCCAAACCACTGATGCTTGCACAGTTATTGAACCTAAGTATCTGCATTAGCCCAGGACCTCACACTTTCTGCTCTTCTAACTGGGTATCTGTAGCTTCACAGATCTATTGCCTGCCCTTGTACATTACAGAAAGATTTGATTTAGCATCTGAGAAAAGACTCTGCAAACCTGTATTTCTGGCTTTTCTGTTCCACTTGGTCTTGAGGAGAATATGTGGTAATCTTGTCCGGATAAAGACAGAATTTAAATGGGGAGTGTTAGGATTTCTTTATTACACTCTTCAGATACCTAAATTATATTTAAAGCGGGTTAAGAAGACCTAGAGCACACACAGCTGTTTGGCATTGCTATGTAGATTCTGTGGCTACCACACATGGAAAAAAAATAATAATCCAGGTGTTATTTCTCACTTAACCCACCACTCAAGTTCACAGAAAGCATCAAATGACTCAGGTGTTCAGCTACATGAGTATTTCCAGTTCCAAAAGTGGTAAAATAGATCTCTTGTTTCCGAGGTCAAGAGTCAACCATATTAACAGAACTGCTACAAAGGGCTTAAAGTTGCATGTAAAATAGCTCATTGAAAGCTAGGAAAAAGTGGCATCAGATATTTCTTAGAGGGCTACAGCACCCTGAGAAAATATATAAGGTAGTGGATGCACATAGACACCTGAGGGGACTGGAAACCTTTTCTTTTTTCTTTTTTTTTTTCCATGGAAATCTATTTTTAAGAATATTTTCCTAAGTTATTCCTCTTACTTTAACCACATGGGCCTCTTATTAGACATGATTTAATACAAGATTTTATCTCTTTCCCCCTAAATTCACTATAAATTTCAAATTCACTATTTATTATAACAGTATAATGTTATTTGGCCTTTCCAAAATGACACATTCACAGGTCAAACTGACATTCTAATTACAAATTAAAGTTTCCTTGTCACTAGAAATTCTTACCCACATACAATTTTAATACATGTCCGTTCAGCAGCTCCAGGCACACAATTGGAAATGTTAAACTCTTGGAGCCTAGAACGAGCTTCTCCCACATGCAGCTTTTTCTGGCTGAGCTACAAACCCACAGAAATGATAGCTTGGTATGATTTGTGGTCATAAACTTCAACAGAGCTCTATGAGATGATGCTCTAAGAAAAATGTTAAGCCTCCTCTGCTTGGGGGGTGGGAGAGAATTAACTTCAGCTTTTCCTTACTGCTGCTGTTCCACTTAACTGGTGTAGAGTCTGTTAACTGGCGAAGAATCCCCATAAACTATTAAACTATTCATTGAATTGTCCTGATGTCTTTAATGATGTTGCCAATAACGTGCCTTAATGAGACAAAAAAGGCATCCTAGTTCAACAAATCACTTGAGAGGTTGCCCCCTCAAAAGTGAACAGAATTTAAACAGGACTACTGTGAATTAAGAACCTGCACATAATCAGGAAAGCTTGCAAGGCCCTATCTCTACCCACATAGACATTTTGTTTTGTTCTTCTTTAAATAAAAATAGGAATCAGTATGGACTTAGAGATGTACAGAACTAAACAGTTCATTTTACTACTATATTATTGGCACTGGTAACAGAAATTGCTAAGAGCAATAATTACTATTTTTTGTTTTAAGCTGAGAGCTGCTTGCTAGTTTATGGGAAAGAGATTGGTGGCTCAAAATCACTCCCTAAAAAAGCCAAAAAACGAGCATAGCTTTCATTGCCTGTTAATCCCTGAGCCTTTCTATGGAAAGCATTAAAGCTCAGGTGGACAAAGGAACTGATGGAGTCATCCTCACAGGTGTTCATAGCTCTTCTAGCATGGGGAGACCTCTGGTAGCACATTCCCTCCTGCAGGTGTATCGTCCTGTAAAGTGGGGCTCGCCATGCAAGGTCAATGCAATTCAAGTTATCCAAGTTCATGTTTCCATCACATTTGGTTCCTTCTGGTGAAGACACAGAGAAAAAGTCTTTGAGCAAGAGCTGCAACCCAGGTGGATAAATCCTCGCTATGGATAATTCCAGACTGGTGGCAGGTGAGGAAGAAACACAGTGACCATACAGCTGGGCAAGACGGCATCCTCCACCCCTAGACTGGCTGCCCAAGCGGCTGTCAAAGCTTGACTAAATTCTTCATGATCAATTTAAGGTTCTAAAGAGCAATTAATTCATATTTGAAATTATTTGAGATATTAAACACAACTGTTACAAATTATTTGACAGTACCTTAATTACACTAGTTCTGATTTAACATTTCCAGCACAGTTGAAACTATACTTTACTGGGGGCCATGGAAGTTTTTCAGCATGTTAGGTCCCATAAATGAAATCAAGTTCAAGCAAATCTATTAATGCAGTCCAACACTTTCCACAGTTCATTACAAATAATAATTACTTTCTGAAAACTTCCTCCTCCACTATGAAGAACAGATCTGACTCAGTAAAAACAGTATCAGTGAGGAAAGCTCAATTTTTGCTGAAAGATTCTTGAACGTGCAAGAGCTTTTTTTCTACCTGCCAGCAGTTGTCATATGTATGTTTTATCAACAGATTTCAAAAACTGCCCAACTTCTTTCAGACAAACCACCAACATTACCGCAATCAATATGCTATCAAAATCAGCTCCATACATTATTTACTAGAACTGAAGTTGGCTACATAGAAAGAAGAACCTGCAAAACTGGAGATCTGCCTATCACATGTACCTTGGAAAATTTTCTTAAAAGATCTATTATTTTCAACATTCTCTAAAACATCAGCCATCTACTACTGTAAGCTTCCTAAAAAGAGCTAATAATTCAAAATGAACATAATTTCTTCTTATCTTTGTGATTTGGAAGATACTAGCTCAGCTGGCATCTCTGAAAAAGATATTTGATATAAATATCTTTCATTTGACTATACACTGAGGTCAGATGGCACTGGTGAATCCAAAATGAGCTTTGTATTGCTGAAAATGTGCTGGTATAGCTTTAACATAAAACATCCTCTAATAAATTACAATAAAGTATCATACAATTATTTTTTTTGTGCATATTGATATTGCTACTAGAAATGCACAAAAAGCTTACACAAACCAGATGAATGTTGTTAGAATAAAATGAGAAATATTTTAGTAGTATTAATTGATAATATACTTTCACTACTAAGTATCATCAAAAACTGCCTACCTGACAGCTCTGTGCTGCTTTTCCTCACTACACTGCTATTTCTGGATATATTTAACTCAGGAAAAAAAAATCATGGATAGAAGAATAAGCAATAAAAAGAAATTAATATTCTACACATCTGTATTCTCTTCCTAAAATCTGTAGAGTTGTCTGGGTGTCCACAGTGATGCGTAGCATCATCGTTCATTGCCTTCACAAGGTTAATTTCAGGCAATTTAAATGAATTTTCTTCCCTGTGTACTGATGATAATGTGTGATGACAATTTTGCTTCAACTTAGTTACTAATAGTAAAACAGAGCAGTTTCGTTTAGTCATCTTGGGTTGCTGGTGGAGGGTCGTGCTGCTGGTACCATTTTGCTGCAGCACCAGCACACCACAGTGCTTTACCTGCTGCCTGCCTGCCTACCTTTCTCCGACAGCAGAGTTTATATAAATTTCACACACCCCAAGGCTTTCAAAAAAAATCACATTTTGATTGTATCTATATTGTTAGAGAGATTTCAGATGTTGCTTTGATCTTTTTAAATGTATTTTCAGATTTTTAGTATTTGTTTATCATGTTCAGTGAGTTCATTTATAAGGAGTAGCATATCTGCATAGGATATTTATGTGCAGCAACATCCCTCTTTAAGGCCACTGAATCTTTCTACCTTGAAAGCCTGTGCGTATTGGGAAGGTAATCTATTGCATGCACTGTTAAGGGTGTGGAGAGCTAAATGCTAATATGATACTTACCTTATACACATGGATCTGACCAATGCCTTTCAAGATGACATATCCAAGGAGATGTCAGATATCCAGCTGCTACTGAGTCCACAGGAACCCAAATGGTGGGCTACTAATTAGCAGTGAGTAGGTTTGTCAACTACGTTAAGAAGGTACCTTTAATATTCTATAAAAACACTGTGAAGAATTTAGAATAAAAAAAGGTGGGAAAACCACTGGGACTCTATAAATGTACTGAAATCCCTTTTACTTTGACCCAATTGAAAAAAAATAAGAAAGTTATTTCAGAACCTTTCTTAGCAAAGAATGAAGAGAGAAAAATCATACCTTGTGGACCATCACAACTTCCAAGTACTCAGAGCTAGTAAGATTGGAGCCAACAGAAACTAAATGTTTTATTAGGCGGTTAATGCAACTGCCCTAGCACTGCATGTGGCGAGGAGGACTAAATAACCAGTTTTACAAGGTAGACGGACTGTGGTCAGGATTGGCGAGACAAATGTTTGTAAATGATTACATCATGTCTTGAGCACTAAAAGCACATAAGGATACTAGAAATAATGCACTACAATGGGTTTGCAGCACCCACACTCATGTGGCTGCCATGCCTCAGTCAGAGAGGGAGATGAAAAGATTTAAATATACCTTCACATATGCACACACACCATTTTACAGCCTGTTTGACTTGTTAGAATTTGTCCTTTACAAACACAGGGATTGCAAGGTTAAGTAGGAGGTTAGGTAAACTTTCATGTGTGCCTGTTTGTTTTCCCTCCTTCAAGAAACAAAAATGGCCACTGAAAATAACAGATCCTGCAGGAAGGGTTGAAGCAAAGGTATAATTTTTTTTAGTTGAGAACCTAAAAGCAGACAAGCTCACACAACTTAACGCTGTTGAAAAAATTTGCTGCTCACAGAAGCATGATTTACCAGTAATAATAGAAAAACAAAGGAGCGGTGTGCTTGCTATGCAATAGTCACATATCTGGCAAACGAAACGCTCCTGCTATGTGGCTGGTTTTGACAAGAGGTGAGTGGATTGGCTTTCACAGGTAAATACTAGCAACCAAAAACTAATTTGCTAAACACTGCACTATAGAGACAGTAGACCTTTGGGTTGCTACTGAAAAATGACTTGGCTTAGCAAAAAGAGCACGGATATCGCTTGCAGTGCCAAGACTGGCTTCCTCCTCATCTCCTCCTTCCTCCTCGTGCATTCACAATTGCAGATCTTGCCAAGGTTCTGTGTTTTCAGGCTTTTTTTTTCCCTCCCCCTCCCCTCCCCCCCTTTTTTTTTTGCATTCAATATTGATCTCTAGTGCAACAATGGGTAACAGTATTGGAAAACAGAGCCATTATCTCTGTCTTCATAACTTACTACACTCCATAGTAAAAAAACTGAGGAAACAAGGTCAACAAGAACAAAAGAAGCTGAGAAAATTTTCATGGCTTTCATTTGAACGGACTATGTTGTCCATCTGCTTTTTCAATTACAGCATAAAAGTAAATAAATAGGAGAACTACTGAGAAGTAATAATCAAAGAATAAATTAAGTCTAGCTTTTTTCCTTTGTTCTTAAGAAAGCCATTTTAATATTCAGATACAGTTTTTCAACATAAGCTCAATTTTTAGGCTCTACTTTGTTTTCTGAAGGGGAGAACTGAAGAAGAGTCTGCCAGTTTGCACTGTAATAAACAAAATGCATAAACAATACACAGTATAAAAATTGCCAATATGAGCCAAGCCCTTTGAAATCCTAAGTATACGCTAAAATTTCAAATGGCCATGCCCAGAGTTAGCTAACACTCCCAGTCAATCTCATTTTTGTATCTCCTGTAACTGCTTCAGAGATGAAGATACTATACATTACCAAAACCCCAGGAGCTTTTCAAGCTTTACTTGAAAAGCATGTGGTACATTATGGTTCTAAATTCTAAAATCTGCAGGGACTATAAAACAGAGTAAATTAGTTGGCTGGGTAATAGAGCCAGGACCTGATCCCATAGTGATGAAAGAATTTCCCATGATTTCTAAACAACTGGTTCAGCCAGCTAGCTGAGGTATTAAAAAAAGAAATAGATTGATCTAACCCCAGCTTTTAAAAATAGTTGTGACCTTTGCCAAATTAGAAATAGGAAAAAAAGAAAAAAGAAAATAGATGGGGAACAAGTGCTTTTGTTTCAATGCTCTAGATAAGGACTGAAGATGTATTACCTTTTTTCCAAGCCAAAGAAGTTTTACGTGGATATAATTGTAAGCATCAAAAGAGACAGAACTGTATTATCATAGATGTTAACAAGAGGCTAGGGTATAGAGTAATTGAACTTTCATAAAAGCCTCCCTTACAATCCCAGTTTCAAGTTACAGTTGCATTTTCTTATTGCACATTTGATCCAGACCATTGCCAACTTCTTTAAGCTGTCATACCATGCTTATGATTGGAGTAACTCTTTACGGTGCATATGTATAAGGCAAAAAAAAAAGTTGAGAACACATTCACAAGCATCAGACTGATGAACTGAAAGAAGTGATCAACAAAATGGGCAAGCAGGTCTAAATATATGAGTATGCCAATAATGGAGCTTCACGTATTCGATTTTTCACCTCTAAGCAGACTTTGCAGAAATGTGTGGCTGAAATCACTGAGAAGGCTGACCTACGAATATGGCTTTGCCATATAACAACTCAGCCCTACAACAGAGCAGAGCTTCTTCCCACTTTCAACCCCAGCAATTTGATTCAAGTACAATCACAGACACTTCAGGCTTTGGTATTTCTAGCCATTCTCTTTTGCTGCATTTTCTCTGAACGTTGCCAATCATTTATACAATTTCAGCTGCAAAACTAATCTTTGCAGCATATTAGATGTAATAACCCCTTTTAAAAACTGAAGCCCTTATGACCTCTACTGTATTTCAAGAACTTTTCATGATCTAATACCAAATTGAAATATTTCCTTTATCAAGTCCAAATATATTTCTAGTTTTTCAAGTACTACCATCTTCTTTTGTGCAATGAGAGGTAAAAGCTTTGAAAGGATTCCTGTAACCCGATTAACATTTTTGTAAGTGCAAGAATTTCTAGAACTGCCACCAGGTTATGAAACAAAATCAAAATAATATGAAAGGGTATTTGCACACAGGCACAGAGAGGTAGAAGCCATATGACTCTGAGATAATTCTGCAAAGACTTTCATTTTTAATATATTTTATAAAAAATAATTTATATCCACTGTCCTTTAGGAAAAAGATGAGGGACAGAGGCATGACATCATAATGAAAATTTAAAAAATCCAGTTTCTACTTAACATTTCATTGCTTAACAGAAGCAAGGCATTTGTTAAGAAGGGATGCAGTATTATATTTCACAGTCCTCTCAGTTAAAACATGTACAGACACACACTCACGTGCACACACATGCGCGCGCACACTTTGTTAAAGGACCTTCAGCTGGAGCAACTGTGATCTAATCTTACCTAATGAAGCAAGAAACCATTTAGATTTTAGTTTTGGAGCTGTTCTGCCACCCACAAGAAGGGTAACACTGAAAATTACTTTGCGTGTGTGCAAAATGGTGAAATCACCTTTTATTTATGGCCAGATACTGGATATTTTAAATGAACAGTTTCTTTAACAGAATCTAAAAAGCTACAATCTACCACAGAGCCGTTTCGCTAAGTTCAAACACAATTTTTTTATTATTATTATTATTATGTATACACACATTAATGATTATTCAGTATTTCAAGATATGAACTTCACTGCTCAGCAGGCTGTAATGTTCCAAGTATAAACATCAGGCTCCCACAGATTTCAAGATCCTATACACTGGCTTGCTCAGATGAATTCTTCTGTCACACACAGCATCCATTATATATTAACTACACTTTCTTATTGCAGATGGTTGTGGATAAAACACAATTAATATTCCAGTATCTGGGCTTCTCAAAACACTTTAAAAGCACAGCCTTATCATCACCGAGTCATCCTGCCTTAAATGAAGACAAACAGAAATGCTACAAAAGGCCTCCGCAGTGTCTAATCTAGAAGGAAATATAACCTCCTAAAAACAAATCGGGGACAACTAAATATTTTCACTGAAACTGCTGAAACAGGTTTTTTTCTGGCTGGTTGGCTGGTTTGTACAATGTGTGTTTTCTTTAAAGAGGTGGTGAGATTTGGGGTGTGTGGGGGGATATTTTTTCTTCCATGACTCATCCAGCATAAATCTCTTCTACAAGAAAGTGTTCCAGAAATAAAAAGTGATACTCAGAATAGTAGTATGTATGCAGCTGAATTACTACGCTCTACAACATTGACTGAAAAAAACCCCACCAGAACTGAAAACAGCCAATGTGTAAACAGAAATGCAATAGCATTTTCAAGCAAAAATTGTTTGTTTTTCCCCCTTAATAGCTCTATTATTTTATCCCAGATGATATTCTTTTCCACCCCAATATATTAGGTTTCCTGTACAATGTAAATAGAAACACTGAGAAAAGAAGTTACTTAAAAGAGTAATAAATCTACAGAGGGTGGGAGCGAAAAGGAGGGGAAAAAAATCTAAAACCCAGTAAAGGATGGGGGGGTGAGGGGGAGAAAGGTACAATGTTCTCCCCTCCCCCCTCTTTTTCTTTTTAAATTTAAATTTTAGTTCTTTTTTTGGTTGTGTTTCTTCAGTAAGGGCAAAGTATGGGTGCACGTGGGGGATCATGGCTCGCTGCCCCATAACTGCAAAATCACTGCAGTGCTTCCTTTGGTTCCGTGACTGTGGTGTACGGCACTGGTGCACGGCACACACCGAAATCTCTCTCCCCTTTCACCTCCTGAACGGCAAAGGGCGCTTTCCACCTGACCCAAACGGACTGGCCACCCAGCCCGAGGGGTGGCCATGGGGGCGACCACGCTGGCGGGATGAGCCAGCTCCCACAAGCCGCCCCGTGCTGCCAAGCCAAGGAAGGCGCGATGCTGGTGAGGTGGCCAAGCCAAGGCAGCAGCGGCCGGCAGGACCTTTTAAGGTAAAAGGTGGTGGTGCCCAGCTAATGGCCATCAGCCACAGCACAGCCCTGGCCTCGAGCAGGACTGGAGGAGGTCCCCCATTATCAGTGTGCTACATCAGCGCTGTGGCACTGACTGCCACCCATCGCTTCTCCTCTCGGAGCTGCTGAGAACGGTAGCAACTGACTTTTATCTTAGGCTAAATTATTAACTCAAAGATAAATGTAAGTAAAAGTTGCTTTGGGGGTAGCTAAGTGTATTTTTGAGTGCATAACACCTACCTATTCAAATGCTTAGCAGAAATCTATTATTTTCATTGGCTTTTGGCTTACTCTGTAAACACACTACATCATTCTGTAGGATTTTTATTATTATTATTAAAATTCCACATTTCTGTTCAACTCGAAATGATGAATGCAAACCCAATACAATAGGTAACAAACGTATCCACGGCGACCAAACAACAAACTCTAAAGCACAGCACGGTGAGTGAAAATTAGCAGTTACTGAAACCACTTCATCAAAATTCCTGGGCAATGTAAAAGAAAGGCTTATGCAATTAGAAGGGTCACAATAAGTTTAATTATTTGAAGGCTCAGCTCAAATTGTAGAATATATAATGTAGTAAAGTAGTAGAGTATCTCAGCCCAAAATCTTCTCAGAGGCTACAGCTTTAAAGAGAACAAGAAAGCTGTAACTGTTTGCTGAATTTAACAACTTTTGTCTCTGATGGTTAAGAAACTCACTTCGCGCATTAATACTTGCTACAGAAGAACAATATTTTGAGAGGGTCAGGTCTTACTTTCCATGGTAATTATTTTAGTATTTCTTTCACCTTAATGCTGTTACACACGTGTTACCGCTATGCCAACTCATATCAGCAGCAATTAGACCAGAAGGCCCAGAAAAACAAGCAAGATGAATACAAACGTACAGAAATGCTTTCTTTTTCTTCCCTTCCTATTCTTTAGGTGGCCCAATAGTAGCATGCACAGAGAAAGATAAACCACCAAATTCCTTGTCCATATTAAAAAGATATTTTTTTTCTTTCCCCCGGAAAATAAAAATTCCAATATTGTCTACATGATGGCTACAGCAATTTTAAGTCAAAGTAGGTGATCGATGTACGCAGTCAAGCTTTCCTCCAGCTCTGTGCAACGCTGCTTTGTGCAGTAAGTGTTACAATGGGGACAGGTGAGACCACAGACATTCTGGCTTCTCACAGAGAGAGCAAGAAAACACCCAAAACAACCACAGGTAAACATTATCCCCATTACCTCATGCTTTGTTATGCAAAAGGCAGAAGCAAGAACTTTCATTTAAAACTTAATATTAAAGGTAGTTTCAGGCAGAACAAAGCAGATGGAGAACCTGCCTAACAGAAACTTTCAGCTCTGCTCTCAGAAGTGAGATTTCCTACAGAGCAGAGAGAAAGCACAATCCAGTTTGTTCCAATTAAAAACTTGTCTTGCACCAGAAAGCAAACTAGCACGTGAAGCAGTGGTTTGTATCTTTTCAAAGTAACACCCAATTAAGTTTGATCATCAATGAATGTTTCTGAAAATTATAGACAAAAAGAGGAAAAAAAAAAAAAGATAAAAATAAGTACCATACAGCTAACATATACCTAATACTCTAACCCGTATAACTCCAAGAAACCATAACTTCTAACCCTAGTCACACAGGCATAACTGATTGTAAAAACCAGAAAACCCATCTTACGCTTGCAATGATATTAAAGGTAGAAAAACAACCCCGAAGAGCAAAAAATTAACCTAAAGCCACATTTTGAATTACGAAGAGGCTTAATCCAAATTGCTCAAGCCTAAAATCATAATGCTTGTCTATTCTTCCTCAGTCTTTGGAAAATACAGCAGAGATAAAACATTGCAAATTTATTTTTGAAAGGGAACTTTGAGCAGTTCTGACAACTCAGCCAATTTATTTCTTTTTCTATTATGATAGTTTACATCCAAATCAATCTGCTTTTACAATAGGTGAGTTTCACTGTTAAAGACAACATCCTCCCCAATATTTTAAATTTTATGAAAATTAGAAAATAATGCTTAGTATGTCATAATGCAGTGTACTTTTGTGACAGGGATCAGAATATTACAAAAGTTCTTCTCCTAAAGCGTGAAGTGAACTCCTGATTCAATATTTAATGAAACTGAGAAAGCTGCTGAATGTCCCAGAAATCCTCTAACTCTCTGCTCTGTGCTTATTCTAAGTATTATGCAGCCATAAATTAACACTGACGCAAGATTAGATTTCAAGTAGCCAAGAACAGTATGTTTCCATCCCACACTAGGATTTTTCCATTTTATTTTATTTTATTTGCCATTTAGCAGTGCTAACTTGCAGCATTCTATTGCGATTGTACATCCTAGCCCAGTACTGCAGCACCACACTGCTTAGACATAGCTCTACGCTCCAGCATGTTTTTAGGGTATGCAGCCAGCTCAGCTGTAAGCCTAAGGAAGAATTTCCATCAAGCAACAAACCTAAACTGCACAACCATTTAACAGCTCTGAGACCTCTAAAGGCTTAAAATAACATGCATTTTGTGGTATGCTAGCAGCCAACCCCACACCCGTGATCTGCATAATGCAGAGTACTCGGCAAACACACCACAGCAAGTAAAGCATTGTTTCGCCTTTGTATCTTTGAATTCTTCAAGCTAAAAGCTGAATGAAATACTAAGGCTTACTGTGCCTCCACACCACAGACAGTGCAGTAGCAGCTAGTCCATTACATTAAGTTCACCTAAAACTTCCCATGCCTCACAGCCATTCCTCATCCCCTCTCGGCAGACCACGCACAAGTTCACATAAAAGAAACCTAGGACGAGTGCATCCCATCTAGCTTATTTTTCAAGCCGCTAAAACTATGCAGTAGCCCACTCCAACAGAAAATTTCCCAGACAATGGAATCCTTTCAAACTGCACAGCCGACAGGATTCCCCAGTTGTCAGTTTTAGGTGCGAGCCGGCACAAAACGTTCTCGAATCCAGAATTTGTAATAATCACTCCTACTGATAATGTGAGCAGAAGCAGAATTACATCACAGTTAACACTTACCAAAATACATTATGTTTCTCATTAATCATGCAGTCAGGATCCCACCGCTGTGTATTCAGCATTAGCTCCCGCACAGGGTTGACATGTAAAACACAGCTCTTTCATTCTACATTATGTGGAAATTTCCCAGCACAAGAAGCGTGAGTGAGCAGTGTGCCTCCTCAGGATGAGCGCTTTGCAGGCAGTCTTATCCCTGATACAATCCCTGTCTGATGTAGCGTTTACTCGGGCTGCATGCTGCACTGCCCATTCTTACTGTAATCTGACTCCTCCTTCTGATGTCCTTGCTCTGCCTGTGACATCAGGACTAAGAGTACTACAAACAGACCTTTCTTTAACAGGCTTGCAACTACGTGCTCTAATATCCCGGTTAACCTAACTCTGGCTTGGGGGGGAAAAAAAAATAATATAAATGCCCTTCTAAAATCATACAGGGTTTGTTGGTTTGTTTTTTTTTTCCCTTCTTGTTTTTTTTTTTTTTTTTTTTTTTTTCTTTTGGCAGCAAACACGTTCAGTGACATAATGTGCTCAATTACATAATCAATGTGAAAGACAAAGCTTATATTGTCAGTATTGTCAGAGTATTTTTTTCTTTGAAGGACAGGCTCCAGGAGAAGCCCCGAGTGCCCTGATTCCCCAACTTCGGTAGAAGACGAAGATGCTTGGCACTTTGCAATATCATGTCCCTTTAGGACTTTCTTTTTTATTTTTTCCTTGTTAAATCAATAGTTCCATTTCAATAAATTATTTTAATCTGAATGTTGGATAAACCTCAGTCTGTTTATCTATTTTTAAAAAGCAACTGACGAAGAGGTAGTTCAACTTTAATAGAGCTGAACTGATTTTTTAAACTATGATTTCTTTGCATGAATAACAAAGTGTGAAGACGGGAGATATATGACAGTGAGGATTTGTAATGGAGTTTACAACCTTTCACCCTCCAGGTCTCTGGTTCTTTTCTGGCCCAGGTTGATAAGTCATTAGCAGCTGGCAGCTATTTTATTGTCCTGTGACAAATGAAGCAGTCCTAAATTTGTTGTAAATAGGTCCCTGCACAGTCCCTTCTGCTATATGAACTAGTAGCAGTTTTAGAGGAAGAAAACCCAAAGAAATACTGAAATATTCTCCACCACCTACCTACACATAGTGTCTCAGGATGGATTTGACACATGCTGGCATGGCAGCATGGTGAAGACTATGCAGTCTCCATTTGTACACATATTATGTCTGTTCTATGGATCAATAGAGGACACGGGTTTCCTTCTGTCAGTCTGGCATACATCACTGCTAATACACTTAAACTAAGTAAAGGTAAAAAATAACGGATAATATGCTGAAGTGTTTATTTCATTATAACAGGATCTAACGGGGCGAATGCTTCCATTCTACAGGAAAGAGGATGACAGGCATAATTCATTTAAAGCTCCACTTCTAATTTGTAAAAGCTCCACACAGCAATTATTATTTCATGAGATCCAATAACTTAAAGCAAAATTACCCCACCAGCACAGCAACTAAGGAATGCTCTAATTGCAGCAGGAGAGTTAAAAGTCTTAGTGTACATCACTGCTACACACCACTCAACTAGAGTCCTCCGCAGCATTGCTCTCTTGAGATTTCATGCTACCTGTATGAAAGTCACCAAGACTGAACACTGCTGGGAGGAACTAGGGCATGAATTTAAGTCCTGTCCCTCACTGACAGTCCCTGTTCTCTCTTTCTGATGCCTAGCCTTTCTCAGCTCCCGTTCTTATTCTAAGCTGCCCGTAAGAAGTGGCACGCCTGAAATGAGAGATACATGGTACACAGATAAACTTCAAAATAAACTTTGCTTTACAACTAAAAAGCACACAGTGCAGCAGGAGCGTGCTTTGCGGCCACCGTGTGCAAAGGAGGAAGATCAAGACTTCTTGTGTGATTCAAACTGACCAAGTGCAACTCGAGCTGAGCAAATCCTAAAACACAGTGAAGAAATACTACCTAGAAATACCTTAAAAAAAAAAAAAAAAAAGGAATGGAAAAAAAAAAAAAAAGCTGTCCACAAATCACGGCCTATATTTTAACTAGAGGGTTTGGACAGCAAGTAACAGCAGGTATTCATGGTACCTTCCTTTCCTCTATTTCATCATTACAATGGTCATTTACATCTACTGCATAAGGAAGGACACCTCACTAGAGGAGAGAATACCACCCTCAAAGGCTGGTTTAAAATATCTCAGCTGAGCCACTCTAATGTCCTCTGAGCAGTGGGTATAACCTACTGCTAGGAGCTTTCTCTAGTGCAAACATTCCCTCCCTTCCCTTCACCAAGGGTAAACGCTCAGAGAATCAATTCACTGTGAAATCCTTCAGCCCCTTTGCTAGCTCCAAAGTGCTTTCGCAGAGGCACTGAGTGATGCCCTCTAGGACTATCTGCGCCCAGACATAGCCTTTGCCTCTTAGGCTGCTTTTACCTTATCACAGAAAAGCTCGGGCTCATTCTGCAGGGAGTCAGACCCCGCAAGATGTGGGCTACCTCTAGCCTTTACTTTCCCCCCAGCTGATACGCCTTGCTGATTCGTGCTTTCAGCTGGCCAGGTGAGAGCCCCAGGAACAGGTGACTCGTGAACCATTGCTGGTCAGACAGCAACCATGCTGCCTTGAAACATTTCTTCTTGAGCAGGCTGCTCTGTTACAATACCTGTACCGATTTGGTGGACTCTAATGGCTTCCTCAGGAAGCACGAACAGCAAAGCGTCACTTAGACTGATATGTTCTTCACTACTTGGTTTTGCACTTCAGGATGGAAAACCATCAGGACCAGCTTCCTACTTACTGCATTTTATTTGTGTTCTTACAATAAGTATACAATCAAAGTTGACAAAGAGAAACAAAACCAAAGAGTTTTCTTCTATTTCTTTGCATTTCAACTATGGAACAAATGCAAGGGAGGAGCAAAAGTCACTGGTGGTCTCTCCTGGGAAGCTTTCACAGCCCAAATTCACACACCGCATGCCAAACACTGCTTTTGTTTACACACATACAACATTAATAAACTGCAAAAAGAAGTGGAGCTCCAAGCAAGGGACATGGTAAACATTATTCCCAGAATGGGATATTGTCACTATCACTGAAAGGAAGGATTGGTTGAGTAACTGCAATCCCAAACGGCTGGTGTTTTAACTCAAGGACTGCGGACTCTGCTGAATGCAACTGTGGGAAAGCACAGTCAGGTGCAGTAAACACTTGTGTGCGTCTGGAGATCTGAGTAGAGCCAGTCTGGGCACGCAGGATCACGCAGAATGAACGAAGAGAAAATTAGTCTATGATGTCAGCCCATGGTGCAAACTCCCAATTATTAACAAGCCAGTACAGGCTAACTAGCTTTTAGCTTTGTTACAGACACAGATCAGCTGCAAAATTATCATATTTTCATGCATGGTTCACCTATAAAAACAACCCCCCAAAAACCCTGTGATTCAGCAACAGCATAGATATAACACAAAAAATAGTATCTTCTGCTAAAACAGCTACCGTACACCTTTACTTCTAGTAACAGAAGTAGCTTTTATTTTCCCAAATCCTCTTTCCCAACAATCTGCTTCTTTTTCTCCTAACAGCATCTCCACCTTCATTTCTTCTGTCCTTTCTCACATTGACAACCACACTTTGATAAAGCGTTTGCCACAAAAGGCAGATTTTCAAAATGCAGACTACCCCATAAGACATTACCTCCATAGAATAAACAAAAAGTAAGCTGAGAGCACACATGTCCCAGAAGTACAACACATGCCCTAGATTTCTCCAGAGCTGGGAAAGCTACAGGTTACCTCCCACACCTGACTTGGTCTAGAGCCAGAAGGCCACTTCATGAACGAGCTGTGCTATCTATGCTTTCTACTGATTTTTATCTATCCACTGATTTACACAATGCCCCCATAGTAAGTATTAAAACCACTCACAGGCATGTCTGTTGCAGAGACCAATTAATATTTAATATTAATGCACCCAGTTAATTCCCTAGGATTCCTGGAAAACTCACTTCCAGTCTTGAACTCTCCCAGGAGGCAACTAATATTAGATTTATACCCAGACTCTTACCAGTTGGCTTTGATGAATTTCAATTAGTGAGGCTGACCACAAACCTTTTCTTGCAAATGCAGACGCATTTCGAGGGACTCTTTGCTGGCAGAAATGTAATAGCAGGCAACAAAATACACTAGTGACACAACATTTTAAGTCTATACATCATGTGTAGTAAGCTAAAAGATCTCATACACTTGAAAAGTTGCCAGCTTTTCCCAAAATAAATTTTATCTACTGTACAGAGACAGCTGTCAAGAATAAAAATGATTGTGCAAATAATAATTTCTGAAAACAAAGTGGGAGAAGCAATCCAAATCACACTTGACCTATTTGCCAAAAGCACCCCAAAACTAAAAGATTCCTGAAGGCAGAGTAGGGCTAGAACCTCTATGTAATTTGGAAATTTATGTATTGCACATATTTCATTCCTATTAGGACTACAGTAACCACAGTGCAGAAATAAAATCAGCAAACAAGCCACAGTTCTGTAAGGCTCCAAAAGTAACTGAAAGTGTTTCCAAGTGCACATATTTTTGTGCCTCAAATCAAATATACTAAGTATACTGGCTAAAAATTTGGTTTGTTTTTATTTTGAAGCCATCTGGGGTAGTTTAAGACGTACTACAAATAATGCAGATTTTGTGATTCATTACTAATCTCTCGAGGATATACTAAAGGATGAGAATAGAAGGAGCAAGTTACGTTTGTATCTTTTAACTAGCCATAGAGGCTCATCTTTGGTTTTGCATGTTCTCCGCTGGCTAAAACTACCAAATGTGTTTTTTACCCTTGACTCAGAAGTGTCACTTCTGGAAATCTGCAATATTTGTCACCATGAATACCATTTAACTGCAGCAGTACCCAAAGGAACTCTGTACCGCCACACGTGAATACAACTGGAGGAACTTAATTAATCTTCCTGTCACTTCCATGATGCTTTTCATTAGTTTAGCTGCTATCTGATCAACTGCTCCATTCTCTATTGGAAATGGCTAACCAGAACCTCCTATGAAAGTGTTTTTAGAAGTAAACAAAGACTCACCTTTGATTCTGACAGCCTTTACAAATCTCTGCCACGCAGACTTTATCAGTTCAATAACAGCACTTGCAGCACTGTTGTTTTTAAGCAACCGGGATTTTCTACATATGAGAAAATAGCAACAATATGCATTTTCGTAAGCTTAAAATCAATACTTCTAGTATTTTACAGTTTGAACACAGATGATGTGGCGATTGAAAGGCCATATTTTTCTGAATTTCCTTTCCACGGATATGCATAATTATTACACAAACAAAACAGAATGCTGCCAACATAAAAACAAACCGACATTTTAGGCACAATTGCTGTTTATTGTTTTACCAAATGTCCGCTCCTGTCACCTTTTGCTCCTAAGCATGTGACAAGATATAACATAATGAATGTGAATGAACACACAAATGGTGTAGAAGCTTCTTTAACTATGTATATCGATAATAATTTTAAAGAGAAAGATGGTCTCAAAAGCAAATGAAAAGATTGAAAAGCTTGTCTGAGTCCACGTCAAAGATATTTTTTCACACATACACAAAATCTATTCATTCTTTTTCAAAGAATGGAACCTAGAACTGCTGGTAACACCATCTCCCACATGCAGAATCCTTTCTTTCTCCCTCTTTCACCCGTAATTTTTACTTCTGTACTGCACTCAGTAGAACTTGTCTAACTGACAAGTGGGCTTTGAGTATATCGCACGTAGACAATCCATCACTACCCTCGGTGAGGTGTACAAGTCAGCATTTCACTTCCTTGTCCATTTTTGACTCTCTGTACAATTTTGCAACATACTTTTTAAGATTAATCACCAAATCCTGACATTGTATTCTCACAATTTCTAAATTTATAATATATAAATTGAAATTTATAAATCTAGATGTTGCACTAGAGAAATTCTGTAGAGATTTTGCACTCTAGATTTTTTTTCACTCTGATTAACAGGATGCAACCCATTCATAAGTCTAACCTGCATTTTGCACTTCTGATTATACCATCGTGATTTAGCTAAATTTGATATGTGGGGGATCTGTCAATTAACCCCT
Source organism: Thinocorus orbignyianus (assembly GCA_013400375.1). Classification (NCBI taxonomy): domain Eukaryota; kingdom Metazoa; phylum Chordata; class Aves; order Ciconiiformes; family Thinocoridae; genus Thinocorus; species Thinocorus orbignyianus. Next base: position 626,753 of record VXBW01006824.1, read on the forward strand.
TCTTAATCAGATGTGTACGTACCTTATGCTGTATAGTTCATTTGTTTAAAAGAAAACAGTGGCTAAAATTATGCACGTCTGCTATTCCTAAAATAATCTTTATCAATCAAATGACAAATCTCAAGTAGAAAAAGCAGATATTACAACAAAATGGTCTGTTCATACTGTCTGGTTTAACTGTTTGTACCTGGTTAAACAAAAATTATTAATTAGAGACCTTTTCATTTTGCAATTACTGCATAGGTATCAGTTTACATTTCAATATGAGAAAATCATTAGCACTCCTATACTCCCCTGTCATTTTTCACAGGTGGATTGGGTTTGGGGATTTGTCTGACGGTGGTTGGTTGGTTGGGTTTTGTTTCGTTCTTGCTTTGTTTTTTTTTGTTGGGAATTTTTTTACTTCAAGAAGGCACATCAATGAAATGGGGATGTCCTTAATAAATCTTTTAGGACTCTTGTGCTAAAGTTATCCAGGTCTACTGATTTGAAATAGTCTTTAGTCCAAGTAGCTGCTTCTTAACATCTTCCTTTCTTTCTTCCAGGCATTTTGGAAAGTGCCTCAGCACGCTCTCGACACGAGAACAGTATCAAGCATTTTTCAAAATACAGAAAAAAATATATCTATTTAACACTTACGGCTCTTTCAAATAGCTCATAACAATCTTACTATCTCCATCTAGTGGAGACAGTACTGTATCTAGTACTATATATATTATTAGGATTTTTGTTCTTGATACACTAAAAGCTTTTTATTGTTCTTACCTTTGCCAACCACAGTTTTTTGCTTTCCTTATAAATTTTTCACACTTCAAATTTATATAAATAAATATACACTTCCTCTTTTATAATTTTGTTCCAAGTAGCTTCTTAATTTCTAGTTGTCATCCTTATTTTGTGGTTGAAGCAGAACAGACTTTTAGCCATAATTTTCCATTTCCTGAACATGAAATAAGTTTTTAAGCCATATGGTAACCTCCAGTCATTTAAGAAAGCTTCAATTTTCTTTCCAAGCCTTTCTATACTTTTCTTCACAAACAATTCTGCTCCTAATTTTCCTTTAAGTAATAAAACATCTTGAAGTACAAAATATGTAAAAGATATTATCTGTATTCTGTTTGCTCCTGTAGAATATAATCAAATCAATTTCCACGCCTAAGTCCCTAAATGGAAAAATTCAAGATATGGTTAGGAAACAATGCGCCTGCCTTTTCTCGATACTGTGTAGAGATGTTAAAAAATCAAAAACGAAGCAGCAATGCAGTATGAGTTTGCGTTTTCCAGTGATTACGAAGGCACTGAACTGTCATTTCAATATATAACTGCAAAAGGAAAATTTGGAACCGCTGGCAGATTCAATCCCAACGTGAGTGGGTGCAGAGCAGCTTGTTTTGTATACTGGGTCAATCGATGGGAGCAAGGTTGCAATGTGGAGCTACAGCCAGGAAGGGACACAAACACTGGCAGCTGCACAGCACTACAACTTCTCTCCAGCTTTGGAGAGCCGAGATACTTTGCAACAGCATTCGAAGCATCTGCAAGATGCTAGCACCACATTTGGGAACTAACTACAGGCAGGAGCTTAAGGCCATCCAGCTTTAATTCCCTAAAAAAGAGGCATCACAACTAAACTAGCCAGTGCTACAGGTGTTTCCGGGGGCAATTCATCCCGTGGTAAATTCTTGCCTGAGAGGAAGATGACTGATGCCTTTCTGCAGGTACTTCTTTCATTCCACTGACTCGCAGAGGGGTATCAGCATTTAACTTCACATAGATGATAAACTTTTAGCCACTTACTGTTCAGCAAGAGAAAATTCATCTCCAGTGACTGTATAACAGTCTAACTAACATTATAGAAAACACACACAATGTTTTTGAATTCCTCTCTAATATCCAGGGGAAAATTATTTTGGCTAACGTGTTGCTATCAAGAGAAATGCTAGTTAAGAGGTGAATAAGCTGCAATCCATCAGAAACTGCCATGCAAAAAGGGGAAGAGGAAAAAATGGCAGCAGACAAGGCACTTATTTAAGGGTATAGAACAGATGCAAGTTACAGCATAGTGTTCAACTTTTTATGAGATAATTTTGAAAAATCTGTCCTGTTTTTATCCACATCACAGATGAGTTTGATTTCATGTCCATGTGTAAGTGTTTTGCAGTTTCACACATGGAAGCTTCACAACAGAGTGTATGAAATGAATTGTCATGAAGTTAAAATATTGGTGATACTTATTTTTCCCACAGGAGATCCGAGTGTAGGTGGGATTTGACTTGGAGACTGACACCTTTTTTACACTTATATATGGGTGCCTACCTGCGAGCTGGATGTCTAACCTCCCACCACTCAAAGACAGGAAATCAAATTAATTCATTTGATCTCATTCAGAGATCAAATTGACGCAGTCAGTAAAGTCAGAAGAGGAATTTATCACATGTGGAAGTAGACACTAGCTTTGGTTGGCCAAGTAGCTCTCCAAGCTTCATTAACTATGCTGACTATGCTGATCTTCACAGATCAAAAGGGGAACTTAGACATCTAAGTCACTCGTAGATACCTATACACACACATCTAAGGATACACACTCTGCAAAATGCAAGTTGAACACCAGCCAAGGCTTCCAAAGCACTTAAAAGGTCTGGGACTCTACTGATCACTCACATCCACTGAAATTCTGCTCCATCTGGGATCATCAGAGCAACTACCAACTGTGCTCAGTGACACCAAGCAGCAATTTAGAACAGAACATGAACACCACCTGCAAGTGAAATCAGCATGAAATTTATACAAGAAGAATTATCTCCTAAGGAATTAACTATAATATTAGCTTCCACAGTGCTTGAGAATATTTCCTAAACGACCGTTCATTGGCTCAATATTTCATCTTATGTTAAAAAAAAAACAAAACAACCAAAGATAAAAATCGTCTGTCTCAAAAATGTCTGTCACAGAGGAAAGTACCGCTCTTGAGTCACCAAGCTGGCATCCTACAATAACCATGTTGCACTAAAATCCCCGTGGATTAATTTATGGTATTCATGCTTACTTTTAAGAAAAAAAACAGAAACATGTCACAAAGTAGCTGTTAGATTATATATCCATGTAGCATTAATAGTGAAAAGAAACAAAAATGTTTAAAAGACCCAGAAACAACTAATTTCTTTTAAGTTTAGCTCAAATGGTGTTCTTCAAGAAGACAGTAGTGTGAGGGAGATGTTACTGCTTTTTACCACTCTGCCAATAGTGTTCAAATACATTCTTACCAGGCTTATAATAATTAACAATAAAAGGAGAGTTTTCATCTCTGTTCCTGCCTTTTGATCTTATTGACAGAGCCTCCTGCCATTCTAATTCAGAATGACATGTACCACAAAAAACTCCTGTCTGTACCTGTTCCTGACTTTCTTGTTACCTCTTTTTCCTGTACAGTTTCCTTTTGATCTGCTATACTTCTGAATTTAATTATCACGTTTGAAAACACACCACTATAACAGCAGCCTATAAGTAATTCTGTCTGTTTCTTACAGCTGAACGAAAAGACCGTATCCCAAAGCCAAGCTATCTATTCAATATGCACTTTTCAGAGTCCAGCTTGATACAAATACTTTGCAATTGTATTTATGCCAAATTAGAAAATTAATAACTTTAAACATGATAGCCTAAACAGACCACTACTGCTATTTTTAGATAATTCAGTGACTTGATTTTCAGTCAGTTTGCCACTCAGTACCTCTACAAGTAAGTCTAGTTACTCTAGGTGCCTAAATATGAACGTAGAGATGGAAAATACTGGACTAAGTCCTTACCTCACAGAATTTTTTCTTCTCTGCACTACATAGATGAACACTATACCACAGATGAAAGCATACATTATAGCTTAACTTCATGTTCCTAACAAAGCATTATGAACTGAAAGAACCTCAGCTCAATTTGAAAGCTGCAGCCATATCTCTCCAGACTCTGCATATGAGAACAACTGTTGCAGGTGTACTGACTGCTTATGAACTTATCTTGGACAGAAAGTTTGTGCTATGCCAACACCATCTTAATTTAGGGGTGTTGGAGGAGGAAAAGCTAGCCATAATGTTGTAGGGGTCTGTATCTCTGCTCAGCGCTAAGGAATGGTCTGCAGATAGCTGAAAAGATGAGTTTTTCACAAAGATGCATAATGGTATGCCAGACTGCTACACTTATTTCATCTGCAGATCCTCTGCTTTCTCTATATTAAAAAAAGTGATTGTCATTACATGAATGTTTATGTTCTGACTGCTCAGACAGAGTTGACTGCAACATAAAAGTGACTTCTAGCTCATCTATGGGTTGCAGTGATTTGGCACTTTGGTTTTTGTGCAACAGAAAACTGCATCAAAAACAGAAAATCTTTCATGTAAAATAGCATAAGAAATAGAAGGCCTCAGTAAAACCATTTCATGCAAAAATCTGCAGTGCCTGTTTATTCCACTAAAGATAATTTATCATGTCCTATAAGAGGTTGATACTTTCTGTACCAATACACTTTTCATTACTTATCTACCACTTCCTTCCTTGATCACTGTCCACCAGAGCATCTAATCAAGTAATTATTTTTACCAAGAGTAACTGCCTATACATTAAAATCCAGTGGGGCATGTTTCATCTTCATTTACATCCCTTAAAACTAATCACTTTAAGAACAAATTCAGGAAGTACTGTGCACAAATAGCCCAATGTTGCATAAAACATGTGCACATGCTCAGATAATCACACATTTACATTCAGCTATGTACACACGCACACACATGCAGTGTAACATGATTATGCTAGATGCTTTCTCAGATGTATAATTAACTTACCACACACGTAAATAGCCACATTAAGATTCCTGTTTCCCCTTCTTTCTTTCTCATTCATGCTCAACAAGGTAATCTTTTTTCATCATTGGATATAAGGCCAATCAAATTTTAGAATTAAGAGTGATAAAATTTGCACTCCATTGTATTACTTTTACTTTCCATTCAGTACTCCAGAGACACTTGATTAGAATGAGGAAGAAGTTAAATTATAAAGGTCAAAATTTTAGCAGGTTACAATATGATTAGTGTTAGGAACTGTATTTAGTAAAGTCCTGGTCAGTTCCTGCTCATTGCTGCTGGGCATAAAAAAGTTACAATGACTGATCACACCTATGTCTTCCAGGCCTCGTAACTCTTCTAGTCAGGCTAGAAACCTCTTTTTCCCCATCTTTGTTGAATAACCCAACCAACACATAGGGTCCTTGGAGAAGGTCTTCCACTGGGTAGAACCACTGGAAAGATAGGCAGATTAGTCCCAGCTGGAGGCTGACCAGCAATTCTGCAGGCTATCCAAGGTTCATCCCCTTCATGGAAGGATTAATATCCAGGGCTCCATAGTACATGCTTTACCTCCCATCACCTGTCCTCATCTATTCATTACCAGAATTTGGACTACTGTCTAGGAGACACCTAGTGACCTAAACAATTGGTGAGTGCTTTCATAAGCTTATGATATCAACTTCTATCTGATGCTATGAATATTTATATCTACAAATAGAGACTCTATTACGACAAACTATAAAAGACCATCTTCAGGGTAGCTCTCCTGTCAATTGGTCACCAAGGATAGAGAAGAACAAAGGGAAAATGCCTTGGTCCAAATCAAAACAAACAAGTTATTAAAACTGTTCCCAAGATCTAGGTAGCCTACTTATTAGGCTAATTTTTTATATTTTTTTCCCCTGTGATAAAATTGCAAGGGCATTGTTAAAATAAAATCCCTGCCTGAGAAAATTTATCATAAAACTGGTGGATAGATTCCTGCTAATAGGCTTTTTTTTTTTTTTTTTGATAAAAAATAAAATGGGGTGCATGAGTTACTCTTAGGTGCCAGGCCGGGCACAATGGAGGGAGGCAAAATACATTGTTACTTACTGTATGATGAGTACTTTCAGGGTTTCTTCACAAGAAAGTTACATAAAGTACTATCTACCAATGCACAAATAGCAAACTTAAAGAAACAGATCATTTTTTTACATATTCTGTGACTAGTTAATCTGATTTTCATGTTAAGGAGAAGATGAACCAGTGATTTGGTCCAGCTGTTGCACATATGATGTATTCCATGTTTTTTGTGCTACAGTCTTGCCCTTTTGTAAAAGGCCATTTTAAACTTTTCATTGAATATTCTCTATAGGAAGGTTAGAGCTCACAGGGTACTAATTGATTAGCTTTTGATCTTTTTTCCTTGACTTACACACGTTCAAGCCTGCTAGAAGATTTTGTAAAATGACAAATGCAAGTGTGAGTGATTGAACAAGAAACACCTATTACTTTGAAAGGGGACACCACAGGAGGTACAACATTTTTTAGATAAAAATTACAAAATATTTAATTTATGGAACTTTATGAAAGGTGGATGTTAAGTATCACAGAATCATGGAATTGTCAGGGTTGGAAGGGACCTCTAGAGATCGTCTAGTCCAACTACCCTGCTAAAGCAGGATTGCCCAGACCATGTTACTCAGGATGGCATCCAGGCAGGTCTTGAAGGTCTCCAGAGAAGGAGTCCACAGCCTCCCTGGGCAGCCTGTTACAGGGCTCTGTCATCCTCACTGTAAAAAAAGTTCTTTCTCATATTTGAGTAACTTCTTATGTTTCTGCTTGTGCCCATCCCTCGTCCTGTCACTGGGAACCATGGAAAAGAGTCCAGTTCCATCGTCCTTCAACCCACCTTTCAGATACATAGCACTAGTACACATACATACATACATATTTTTAAACATATCTCAGATACCAAATTGTGACACAATGAGAGCATACTACACGCGTCATCAGAGCACGTACATTCCAAAGGAGGCATAATTAGTCGTTTCCGATGACTGGCTGAAAACTATAAATACCACTTCACTGTCAATCAGGGGTCACACCATGAAGTTGCAAAGGAACAAATAAATCTTTCCAAGACTTGCAGTTTGACTACAAAGCTTCTCCAGAAGGAAGCATCACTATCTAAATAGTTCTCTCCCTTTTTAATCCCAATGAAAGACTCTTTCAACTCAGCAAGCCAAATAACCCTTGCTCATGAACAGAAAAACATTGGCACCTTTCGAGATATCACCCCATCAGTGCCAAGATACGCTTCACAGAATGTATCTTTCTACACCCTGCCTGATGAAATCCTAATTTACCAGACTTGAAGCACTCATAATACAAAAGGATCAAAGAACATTAACATTTATGATATAATATTAATATTTTTGCAAAAGCTGCTGCATTTTCAACTAGCTGATCTTACAAGATGGGAAACAGTATATCCTTGTTTCGCAGATGAAATGTGGGCCTAAAATAGAATTAGAAAGATTAAAGGAAGAAAAAAAGGCTAAACTGGAGCTCTTGACTCTAGGGCAGCATTCAGTTCACTCTGTCCCCCATCATATAAACAGTAAAACCAACAGTAAGAAAGCAGCGTACATAAAACCTGTACTCATCTCTCATATTGCTGAAAGAATATAAACAAAATGGTTTACTATGTTGTAAGAAAGCACTGACTCACATTTTCCTTGCACTGTGTTCACTTACACATTTGGGTTTTTTGGAGTTGTTTGTTGGCTTTTTCGCGCCCCCCCCCCCAAAAACAAAAGGGGTCATATTCTCCTGGTATAACTTTAGTGAGACTATGGAAGATACATTGGGGTGAACTTGATGCAAATCGTACCAGGAGGAGGTTGTGCTGCTAATAATGGAAAAGGTCTTCTGTTTGTTATGTCACTATTGACTAGTTTTCAAAAAATTGCTTGCAAACAATTGTTGTCAGCTTTCAAACGTAATTTTATAATACTCTTGTGGCCTTCAAACATGCTACATTTTCATCCTTATCACCACATTAAATCACATTGCCAATAACGTCTTTGGGATGAATTTGAATTCTTCAGGCTTGAATTTAATTACATTATGTAAACTAGAAAACGTCTTCAGTGTGCTTTGAGGGAATAGCTTATCTTGGCAATTGTTAAATTCTGTTTTGTTTAAAATATTTGCATTTTGATAACTTCATTCTGCTGCATACAGCATTTATTGATCTTTCCCAGGAATATGTTTTCAATATAGTGCATTGTATTTAATTTCCACAAATCCTCAACTGGAGCATACTCTTACACAGCATTTAAGGAAAAAATAAATTAATAGTTTTTCACGAGCACCAATATTTGTCTTATAGCAGTTATAAGATAGGGAAATGCACCCCTATGCATTTCTTCCTCTGGCCATAGTACTTTAGCGCATACCCAAGAATATAACAAAATTAGTTAAAATTTTTTACAGCAGATATACAATCATGTGGCATGTTACTTGCATACGGTGGCGGGTTTTTTGTATTATGATTGTATTATGATTTACTATCTAATTTGACCCACCCAGTATATGCTTTGCTCTTTTGGGATTTTTGTTTGGTTTGGTTTTAGGGTTGATTTGTAGGTGGGTTTTTTTGGTAGAGTTTTTAAAAATATTTTTCTGGAGTTCTCTATGTGCTTCACCTGATTTTCTTCTGAATCTTTCCTCCTCATGTCATTCTCCCTTCTTTCTCACACACTTATGGAAGGGCTAACTGCATTTTCAGACACAATCAAAGGATATTTTTTTCTTTCATATTTATTTCACGGAACACATGTAAATGTGGAAGCATTTTACAGTCAATCAAGCCAAGTCTGCCTTCCACCTGCACTTGAATGAAGCTCTTGAAATGCATGGAAGACCAATACTAATTAGGGGAATCATGAGCAAATATTGCATAGATTTTCACCATGTATGTAATGCAAAAATATATACATCTAACAAAGGCACACAGATTTTCACATCCTTCTCAGTTCTTAAACTTTAGGAAGGCAGATCAGTATGTGAAAAATCTCACTTCACAGCTTGGCGTCAGCAAATGAGTAAGACAGTGTTTCCAGCACGCAGTATCCATGGGCAATTGTCCTGTAAACATCCAGTGAGCCTAAGCAAAAACATTGCCATGAAAAGTCTTCCTTAATAACATCACCACTCATCACCGTTTGGCTCAAAAGTGTATTATTCCAAGTAATAGCACCCTGCTAATATCTTTGCTATTTTTCTAAAGATAATAAATCCTCCCTTCAATACCCACACTAAATCCTCCTATCATATTCACCAGTAGGGTGGATCTCAGATAAACAACAGAAATGAAGGATTATCGCAGTCACAGTGTGGAAATTTTGATCAGCTGGATGTTCCCATGCAGTAAATAGTGTTCAGCTGCAAAGCACATCTGCTCTGGCACAAACATGTCCAAAAAGGGATATGGGCTTGGCCAAAAAGGGCACTTTTTACACAATTTTAGATTCTACTACATTTCCAACAGTTAAAGTATAGGCCAGACAGTTTTGGAAGCTTTGTCAGATGAGCAAACATACCAGTATGTTTATAAACAGATCTCATCACAAATATTGACATTCAAGTATTCTATATGCTTTTGGGATTTGAGTTCTTTCATGAAGTGTTTGATAATTTAAAAGATAATCCCTGCTTCTGCAGGGATTCAACTTATTTAAAGGAAAACCGGATCTCCTACCACTGTCTTCAGTTTCCACAGTATTAAAAAAAAAAAAAAAAAAAAAAAAAAAAGAAAAAAAAAGAAAAAAAAAGAAAAAAGCTCACGCAAAAAATTACAATAAACTTGGCTTGGGTTTTTGGTGTTTGTTTTTTTTTAGGTTTGGTATAAATTATATTAGAACCTGTATTATGGGTTTGGGGATTTTTGTTTTGCTGTATTAGGTCAATTTACAGAAGATATGCAACAAAGTAAGCAACAGGAATAGCTATTATTTGAAAAAGACAGAAGGATTTCATGGTTTGCTGTAAAGAAATATGCCATGGGCTTGCTTTTGGGCAACTGTCTATCTAACAGTGCTCCCAACAATAAGCAGGGGTGTATAACTTTAAGAGTACATAACATGTCAGTGCATGTGAAAGCATGAAAGACTCTAGATCCCACATTCTTCAGGAATTTGACCACTTATTTTTTGTTAACAGCCGCAAAAAAATGCTCTAATGGCCCAAATCAGATGAGTAACTCTCTTTGCACCTACATACTTGACACCTAAATAACCACAAAACTCTTTGCCAGCATTGGTCTCAGTCCTTACTTGTAATCTGTACAGAGAGGGAGGTGATGGCAAACATAAAATGACACGTAACATCTAAGTGTTTCTATTGAATACCTCGCATATTTGGAAACTAGCCATGGCACTGAATTACAGATTTTCAGCCATGACCAGACTCTGTGTATCTAAATGTGGTTCATGTAAGTGCCGCAAAATATTCTTCATAAATCTGGATCAGAAACAAAACCCTCTGAAGAACATCCGCTGCAGCTGTTGAGTCATCTTGTATAAGGTACTACAACTCACCATCACAGTGGTGACTCAGGCTGATGAGTGGCCTGCATTAGCTCTAATGTGGATATGAAAAAAATAAGCTTCAGACAAACTTCTCTGAACTTCTTTGCCAGACTTTGAACAAACATCTTGTACAGTAATATCTATTTTGTTATTCAATGTTACCTATAAAACAACAGCCCATAAAATGGATAGACACAGCTGTTGAAAGTGCATGCAGCTTTCTTTTAAAGCAAGGTAATAATTTCGCTTGTCTGAAGCACACCTTATGTGTAAATACAGGAATGACTACATCTGCAGGTTCCCAAACTCCAGAGAGTACATTAGAATACCAATGGCCAGCTGTAGTTCTTCATACTGTCTGCATCTGACCTGGCCCTCTAGACTTCCCTTACTACCAATAGAGACAACAGGCACTCTTACTGCTCCATCAGCTCAGCCTACAGTAGATCATGAAACAGGTATGATGAATCATTCATTGGAAGTACTTAGGTCAATTTTGTTCCCCCTCCTATCTTAAAGAAAGAATAAACAATTAGGCTGGGTATGCTGCTGAAACACAGAAACATAAATTCTCTTGTAAATCATCTCAGCCCTCCTGCCAATATTGGACCAGCACATGAAAAATCAACCTTCAAGTGAAACCTATGCAAACAAGCTCTTCACTTAAGCTTGCTTAAACGCACAGATTAACTCAACTGCTAGTGGATTTTTTTAATTTTTTTTTTTTTGTCTAGTTCCTCTGGATATGTCTGTGAACAAACATTTTTGCCAATGTCTATCAAAAGAGGAACCAAAAACGCAAACATTACTACTCTCCTCTGTCTGGATCTATGAGTTCTCTAAAAAACAGCAGTCCATTATACAACTTTATTGTGCTCACAATGGTGACGAGAGAAATGGCAAGCCAGCTGTCCTTTTACATTTCCAGAATTTCCTAAACCCATGCCATAGCATGATCCCTGCCTCTACTTCACAAGCATTGTCCAAGAGCATGGTATAAAAAACAATTTAAGGTATGCAACAAAGAACAGTACAAAGCATAACCTATAGACAAAAAGTTCTCAGAAGGAATTGCCCAAAGAAGTCAGGAATGCTCACATAGATGGCTTTTATCCTGATTCTCTACATACATAAAGCTGATTAACTTGAGCTTGATACAGCAATACATATATCAAATATCTTAAAAATTGCTTTTAGCACTTGCAAGTCACTTGTGTAAAATATATGGAAAAGTTTACAGTGACAAAATGTGCAATACGGATCCAAACATAGCCTCCTTGAAAGCAAACAGTGAAGTCAACAATTATAAGGCCTGTCTGTTCAGACAAGGCAACAGAGTGGGATTAACGTCCATCAGTCTTCTCTTCTTATGCAGAATATGTGGAGTCAACAGAGCGATCCACAGATCTGCCTTGCAATACAATCAGACAAAGGGCAAATAAAAAAAAAACAACACCCACACTAACCACTTTTAATATTGTTTTGGAAGAGGCAGAGAAGACAACGATTTATTAAATACAAGCACATATGACAGAGCCTTCAGAGACCAGATTTATAATAATTACTACCTCTACTGGCACCTTCTTGCCTTTTAAACTTTGAAGAAAAGGATGTGGGAGAAGGTCACACACAAGAAAACATTTGTCATCCTAAAGGCTCTCCTCCATTTCAACGATAAAATAATTTCTCTTATAACACATTGCAAAACAATGGACTTCAGTTCTCAAATTGTGCTCTGTTAACATGAATCATACTGAAAAAGTTCATTCTCATTTTACCCCCTTTCGAGCCAGTAACCATTCTTCCTTCAACTATTACATATATGTGTTTTTTTGTTTTGTGTTCTTGTGAAAGAAACAAAAAAAAAACCCTCTGCCAACCAAATGCCTGGGAACAGGCAAGTGAAATACAGTGCAGGAAAACAGAACGGCCTCTTTCCGTTATGGTCGCCTGCTATTGCAAGTTATTAGCTTGTATCCTGTCAGGACTGCACTGGTCATTTACTGCTACCAGTATGATTTTATTTTTTTTTCTGGCTTTCAGCCTTCTGCCTGAAGGAAAGTATCTCTCAGGGAAAGCATCTCACAAAATATTCCTATATGTTCAGTTTGCCATGCATACATTACACTCAGGTAGACAAATGCCACACAGTGTAGAAGGCTGATTTAAAATTTCCTGGTTTTACTTACCATTCCCAATGCAACAGTAATGCTGATGCTACATCACATTTCACTGTGCTGGATGGAGTCCCTGAGAGAATATTCATTTTATATTGGCAGAAACTAAATGATTAATACAGTATTGATTGCTAAGAAGTTTGCGAGTAGACAGTTGCCAAACCATTGGTTGCAATACTTTTATCAACAGTCAGATCTGATGGATCCACTTGATGTCTCATACACATAAAGTACCTCATACATTCTTAAACAAGATTTAATGTATATTCTTCAGACAGAACAAGTTACTGTGGATAAAATATGTAGCCACCAAAAGAAATAATTTTCCCTATGCTGGAATTCCTCATGTAAGTACATAATCACTTGTATTTCTGCCTACATGACTGCACATTGAGAGTTCATTAGGTTTCTATGTAATGCTCTTCCTTCTATTCATAAAACCACACAAGAATTCAAGTACAGTTTGCGTGTAAGCCTAAGCCATTTGTTACCTATCTTGAATTTGAAAATCACCTTTGTATTTCCGTGTGATGTCACTGAGCCAGACCGTGTAAACTATTTTAGAGCAGCCTTAGGAATGTGGCTCAACCATGTGATAACGATTAAAGAATATAATCCAAAGTGGCTGCTGCATTACTAGCCACAGTAATTTCTGGCAGCTCCTCTGTTGCTGCTTATATACAACCACTATTAGTTTTAAACATGCACTTTCTTTAGAAGGAAATAGTAAAAATAAGAAAAAGAAGGATTAGATCAAACAATTTTCTAATTCCTCTTCTAACCTGGGGCCATTGTGAAAGCCCCATCCAGCTTTTAAGCCTTAGCCTAAGTAGCATCATCTTTTACACTGCTGAAAGTTAGATGTGGGGACATGTATTTGAAGGAAATTTTCAAGGCCATTTTCTCTATCTGAGAAGCTAAAGCCCTTCCTGAAATAATTTGATTGACATACATAGACTGAAAATATAGATTGCAGTCAAGTCTAATAGAATACATTTTTGCCCCTAGCAGACATTATAGACCTCACTATGGACTTATCAGGATTACCAGACTAATTTAGCTGGCAATCTATATTTTCTGTACAGGTGCTTATCAGTCTGGCATAAGAATATTATCACTTAGTACAGCTAGCAGTGCTTTAGAGTATGTTTCTTTCGTACCATTTTTTTTATTTATTTTTATGAAGTAAAGACAAAAATCATCACTTGTAGTGCAAATTTCTCAACTATACAGTTGCCCATAAGTTCCTTCGGATCAATTTTAAAGAGAATGGCAATTATTTTCAACTCTGTTTCTCTAGTTTCTGCTTTTTATCTAATAAACTTACAGTTATTAAGATAAATTGTCAAGCAACAGACATGAAGAGCTAAAACAAAAATAACAGTGGATTTCTTAGTGCATAATTCAGCCAAGTTTAAGCATTTCCTTGTGGAGTCATTAATAATCGATGCTGCTGCTGAACTACTGATATTTATCTCTGATGTCTGATATTAATTTCTATACAACATGTCATGAGTTTCTTTGGAGAACAGGAAGAGATGAGTTTTAATTTATGAGAAATTCTGAAAATATTGGAGCCACGTGACTCCTACTATTGATACCTCTTGGTGACACTCAGCTCAGTTCTCACAAAGATAAGAGCCCAAATGTCTGCTTCTGTATTCCTGCTTTCCTAGCTGCAGTTCTATTGGTTTCTAACAGCAATGGCATGACACTTCTATACACTAATACATACACATACATTCACAGACGTAAGCAAGTGAATATTATCTCCAGCATGACGGTAGCAAATTTTGTTCTGATGCCTTTTCTTATTCATTAAAATTACTTGAATAATCTTCCATTGGCGCTGCATTAGATCATGAATCAAATCTTTCTCTTGAAAAAAAAACCATAGTGCCTGCCCATTAGACACATTTTAATACTTTAACGTGAAAGTCTGCACTTCACCAGATGCCTTAAAATCATACGGTCCACTTTCAGCCAGTATATTATCTCTGAATCAAGCTAATCTGGTACACTAGTAGCGGAAAGAGAAACCCTTTCAAGTTCCTCCTATTGTGCAAAAGTAGTGTTCTGTTCTCTGGAACAGTACTACACTAGCTGCAACAGAGTAATAAAGCTATTTTTATCTTTAGTGCTTGATAACTCACAAAACTAAGTTACGTCTAAGTAATTTGGGGACATTAAAGCTTTTTGGTGTCTGCAGAATAAAAGTATGCTAATGAACTAAACAATTTTTCGTATATATAAATGAACGTTATCTTTCAAACCAGAACCAAATTCCCCAGCTAAATCTTTGAATATAATTTCCTGAGCTTGTGTGAAGTACTCCTTTATGTATGATTATTATTTTAGTAGCTCTGCTAAAAAAGTAAACCTCTAACATTCATTAAAAACTAATAGTTGCCTTTTAAGCACATTAGTGCAAATACATTTATCCCTATCAAAAGGAATCAGGCTATGCTTTACTGACTTTCGCTATCAGAAAATAGTCTCATTTCTCTTTTTTTTCCAGATGAAGTTTTGTTTACTCAGTTATATTTTAAAAATTAAAGCTAAGAGCAACTGTAAAATGTAAATTAAACTCCATGTACTATTACCCGTGATTCTAATACAAGCAAAGCTTTTAATGGAGTTTTATATTTATCACTTTTTAAAGAAAAAATAAAAACAAAAAACAAAACCAAAACACAAATAATGTGCTTATTCTCAGCAAATACTCACAGGCTATGACCCAAACATTTGTAAGATTCAACTGACAAATTTTATCATCTCCAGCATTTGGAAAACATTCTTTCTTGACTTCTACCTTTCCAAGATAGCTGGCGTTTAGCAAGAGGCACAAAACAGCAAGATACTTCAATAGTTCAAGAACATCAGAAATAGGTGTAATATAACTCTATGAAAGAGGAAAATAAAGCACACACAGATCATAATCTATATTCCACTACAGCAGATACTTCACATATAGAGAGAAAATACATAAATTAATTGATAAAGGAGTCTACCTATATGCAAGAGTCAGCTTGGAGAAAAATATTAATTTGGATATTTTGACATGGGGCATGGTAAGTTGTTGCCATGACTGCCTGAGTGGCATTTACTACTACTGCATTCTCTTTAGATATTATCACTTTTGAAAACTGGAAGTCTATTATTTTCTCACATCCATATAGACCTTCTTAAACAAAAACCAACACAAAATATAAATATAAAAAAAAAATCAACAAACAAAAATCCCCCAACAACAACCCCAAACTAAAATCTACCATGTTACTTAGATTTGAACTAGGTGAACAGATCTACTGTGTTAGCCTTCACGATTAAAAGACACAAGGCAAGGTGAGTGATGGCATCAGAAACTAGCCCCCTAGGTTAGAAACATCAGTATTTCATACAGATGTACACAGGTATGCAACTTTAAAAAGTTATGGAGTTAAAACTTACAGTTAATGCTAAATTTGATGCCTGGATTATTCATAACTTGCATGATTTCTGTGAAAAGCTATGGATAAAGTTGAGACTGTAAAATTAAGAGGATGGTTGTACAATCAATACTCTTATTGATTTTAGAAGACTGATAGCACTCTTGGAAAGCTGACAAGGAGCAAGTCACAGAAGCCAAAGAAATGGGTTAATGAGGCACAGTAACAATCTGAGAGAAGTCTGGGAAAGGGAAGAACTGTACCTCCTCTGATAAGGAGATTGAGACAGGTTACAAGTGCCCAACAGTGAGGGCAGAGGGACTCCCATTCTAGATAAACTGATTGCAAATTCCCTCTGTGACTGCTGCCCAGAGCAATCTGGGAGAAAGGAAGCACTTCCCTCACACAGCTGGCTTCAGGCTCCCACTGGAAGGCTTAGCATCCTGCACAGTAGTGTCTACCAGTTGAATCACCCACCTTCACCTAAAGCCAAGACCTACCTCAAGAACCCTAGGTAACACAAAGGAAACTATTTCACCCCTGATAAATCCCAAGGCTACATTGATTATTTTACTTCCTCATCTTACAGCTTCTTTCAAAATTCAGCAATCAAGCCTGTAAAGTTCTGCTATGCCTGAATTCACAGCATATGATTTTTTAACATATAAAACTTGATTAACGAAAAAAATGAATCCTGTTCAGCTAACAAATACAAGACAAATTAAGTGGGTCCACTGTTTCCTGAGAAGCAGACTGCTGTGAACAGACAAACCCACGAGAGCCTTGAAAGTCTCAAGAACTGCAATATGCTTCCCATTAAGCTGCAAGAATTAGTTTGAGGATGGATTTATCAAGCCCTGAGGTAAGTCTCCCCTACCAGGTATAGCTCCATACCTTTGATTACTTGAAAATTAGATGAACCAGTCATTCCACAGAAAAAAATTCCAATGAGAGGACCTGTAACTTCACTTTCTGGCTCAGGAGGGAAGAAATACAGGATTTGTTACAGTTCCTTCCCAAATATAAACGTATTGTATTACTTCTCCCAGCTAACCTCTCCTTATGTCCCCTGTTGCTCTTCCCCAAACTGTATGTTCGCGATAACACGCTAGACATGCTGTGATTTGGCTTTACCTCCAGCTTTGATGAATGCTGAAAAAAACCTACAATGATTCAAGACGTGATGAAAGGGACTTGACTTACCCTCTCATTTTCAGGTTTGCAGCTAGCCACCTCATAGAGAAGAAATTGCTACTTCCAGACAGCAGCACTCAGAACCTCAGGTGCAAGCTGACTTTCAATATGTCAAATGATTATTTAATTTTTTTTTAATTCCCATCTTCACAGAAAGCCAAAGGATGTTTAAAATTTGCTTCTACTCATTATTTTCAGCTCTGATCATTTTATTTGTATGAGGACAGTTTTGTGCATTTTATGCATTGAATCAACTAAAATGACAACCACCTGGTCTGAGCTTCATTTAGGTTAATCTTAGGAATGTAGAGTTTTAAATGTGCATTTCTCTAGTGTTGGTTGGAGAGAATATTTCCACAGGATACTCAAAGCATCCTCAGGGATTTAACTATCATTAAGTAAAAAGAATAAAGAAAGAAAAAGTCAACAAGCAGATATAATAACAAGTCTTACACAAATTACTCCCTATACTAGCCACTTGGAGGAAAATTGGCTTTTATTTAGGCCATAAAGTAGTCATCCGGGTGTGTGGTCTGGGACCCTGACAGTTAGAGTCCAAGAGCTGTTTGTAGCTTTCTTTCCATTTGGCTCGTCACCTTTCCCTAACTTGTCACCTGCCTCTGGACATATGTGGAATTTTTCTTAATGCTAAAACTAGAAACAAAAGTCTGCCTATATTTGGTGCATTGTAACAAAACTGTAACTTGCTCTTCTCTGTCAAACTATCAGTTACTAGGAGCAGCACTATCATCTGTACGAAAGAACTAAAACATCAAGGACATTTTAAGGTGCTGTGGAAGTAATTTTAAAGAGAAGAAAAAAATACCTAGTAGTCTCAAATTTATATTGTGACCCTTAGCCTACTTTAACAGAGAAAAATGGGAAGGTACCTGTTAATCTAAACAGGAATAGGACAGGACCCCAGGGAAGGTTCCAAATACTATGGGTTTTTTTTAATACTGAAACAATGAGAAATATTCAATTTTATGTAGTAAAATATACATGTTTTCAAATAGTATTAAATACCATATGCACATATGCTGAAGAAACCAAACAAACAAGTTTTTAATGTAAAAGTGAATGGATCTATGTCTCAAAATGTAACCATAATAAAATCTCCACTGCCAACAGTGACTCAGTTCACTGACATCTTTTTCCACCTGCATTTTATAACCATGTTACGTTTGCACTGTAAAACTTGGTTTTAGAAGTCATGAAAAGCTTACTGGACTTGAATTATGCTAAACTATGGACTTGGAAAAATGTGTCTTCATTACCCTGTTTCCAGGTTCCAGATAAAATAATATTTGAAGTACAGCTAGTATAATTGCTGAATAATTATTTATATTGCATATTTAAAGAAACGCTGCCAGTATTTTAAGGTCATCACTCTCATAGCACTGAAATCTTCCAGTACAAACCTTGGAGTAAGGATTTCTTTGGTAGACATAACAGTACTTAAAACAAAAGAATAACCTTAAACAGAATACAGTCCCTAAACATTTCATCCTGCTCAGATGTGTGTTCTCATCCATTGTCAAGTTTTAGTACTCCCACGACAGCATTTGACCCAACATTCCCAACAATACTTTACTGAAAAAAATATTTACTCCTAAATTACCAAACTATTGTTTTTCTCCTACACTTTCTCTTCTACCTGCACATGTGTTATCAACTTGGCATTGCTAGAAATTTCATTTTACTGTATTTATTTATTAAAAAGCAATTTAATTAAGTGATAAAGAAATTGCTGTCTTTATTGTGTATGTGTTAATTTTTATTTTAAAAAAGTATTGTCAATAAAGTAATATTCTGTTGTATTTTATGAAGAACCATATATATCCAATATGACTTTCATAAAATAAATACAGAAAGCTAAGGACATGTACAATTTGAAGGGCTTGTCCCTTTCTAACATTCTGCTCTGGAAGAAGTCACCTTATTTCTAGAGCATAATGATTTATTTTTTTGCTAGGATTAAGAGTTTATTTCCCAGACAGTATGACTTCTGAATGACAGAAACCATTTCGAAATGACATTTTTATTTTTTTTAATGAGCACTGTAAATAGTTTTAATATATCAAAAAAATTACTACTCAATTTCTAAAAAGTTTGCAGACTTTCAAAACAAAATATTTAGTCTTTGCATTATGAACCAAGCAGAAAGGCTTTCCAAGCATTTTTAAAGACAGTTCTCCTAAATTAGACTTCTCAGCCTGTCATTATTTTCGGGTTTACTGATTCAAAGTAACATTAAGAAATTCCTTAGAGGACACAATGTGCTCCAGTTTTCTTGTAGGTTCTCAGGTCCATATCTTGCATGATCAACACTGAGATTTTTCTTCTGAAATGTCCTCAGTTAAATGTTGACACCATTGTAAAAAAATTCACTCATTGTGAGGAAAAGTCTGCTGACGCTCAATGCTTCTAAAAACGTTGACCGCCACAAAATTTCAGTAAAACCCTGACTAGGAATTTTACAGCATCTCTACTGGATACATTTCATACTTCCTACTCTAGGGTAGCAGCTTTGTTAAGTATTTATCATCCAATTAAAGTACAGCTTGAATAGCGGTCCCTATCCAGGGTTTGCAGAATCAGGAACCCCCACCAGACATTCCCCTTACTGCCAAAGGAGCTCAGTGCAGGAGGCAGAGAGGAACTGCCTGAAGGCTTCTTGTCTCTCTGCAGTTCTTGGCATTCTGGCAGAGCTCCTTAGGAAATATAATATTAAGTATAAATCCCACTAAAATAAACTTTTAGAATCTTCAGGGTTTTTGAAATCTGGCTCTCGATTGGTCTGCTGAAGCCTCTCAGTAAATAATATGTGGAATAATCTATATTGGATAGCCCAGACTATTATAACCAGAATAGAGAATCATGTGTTTTAAATTATAAATATTAGCTGTTAATCCTTTTCTTATGAGTCTTAGATTGATTAAACAACCAAGGATGGCATAATCATGTTACATGCTCACTGTATAAATGGCAGTGGTGAGAAATGAAAGGCAAAGCACAGACAGCAATACAACTATTTGTTTAGAAGATTCAATTACCACTTCCATACAGGACTTGATTCACTACTATTTCTGACACTGTTTCCTATTGTTGCAGCCCAAAATTAATGGGAAGGAGCTTTCGCTTTTCACTAAATGGATCCAAACTGGTAGACTTCCTGTCATTTAAAAAGCATGCAGTCAAAGGCAATGTTTAAGCAACAGACGCTTTCAAATAAATAATGCAAAGCTCTCAAAGCTACCAGTGTAGTTGGCAGAGACAACATACTGTTTATACATCCTGTCTGGTTTGACTCCGTGAACATATTAGACTTCAAATGCAGTACAGGCAAATATAAAGCAAACAAGGAGTTACAGTCATACCTCATGAAAGTTATTCTTATGAAAATAAACATAGTATTTTGCAGTATTGATCTCTTTGGTAGTTATATCCTATACCTCATTAAACAATTAAGGTAAAATAAAGCTAATATTGAACAAGTTAAGTTTACGGTGATGATTAGTTAAACTGGTATCACTGCCTCTCTCAAGACTGCTCTATTAGCCAGATCACAAGATCTCTCTGCATTGAACCCAAACATGGTATAAACACCACTTTTATAATAAAACTGTTGCTGTAACTTTCATGTATCACAATGATTACCAATAAATGCTTAGTCACTTTTGAAAAATTCAGCAGACCCTGTTTTATTAGTTCTTCACATACTATGCTGACAGAGAGGCTGATAGTAAAATCAGTATGGGAACCCTACACTCTTACCATCTTCTTGCCTGCAAATACTATAGGTAAGTTCTTTTTAAAACTCACTTGTGCCCTCAATCTTACATGCTTTTGTTCATAATGCTAAGACAAATGCATTTGCAAATGCAGAAGAATGAAATACCACAAGTAATCTCACATGTTGAGGATTCATTCCATGCAGATAATATTCTCAAATTTTATTTATTTATTTAATTTATTTATTTAATCATCTTAAGTTGATGAATAAAAGAATAGTATCTAACCACAATGGTGTTTTTGCCTGTGGTCAGTTCAAGTTCATGTCACATTAATGTGCATCCTCTTTAGACCCAATATAGTTTGATTTTTTTTTTAATCTGTGTGACTGAAATGTGGAAGGAAAAATAAAACCAAAAGGAAGCATTGACTAGTAACCAGTAAGCAACAAAGGTGTGACAGACTAGAACTTTGAGTAGCATGTGAATCATTCAAGATCAAAAATCTGTATGCAGTAAAAGGTGACACAGTATCTTGCTAATTGCCCACAGACATAAGTTTAAATTTTCTCTAGACAATATATATATTTGGTTGAGTCAACCAAAGTTATGCACGCAGGATAACACATGTAAATTTAGATCTCTTACTCCATAATACAAAAGTGAAATGGAGTAACAACTCATTTGCCTATAATTAAGTTTTCTTCTTATATTTCTAAGCCTCATGAGGCTCAAAACTGCCCTCCCGGATGTCAAAGATCAGAATTCCCCCTGACATTTAATTACATTAGGGAAGAATATGTCTGTGTAGGAACGGAAGCAGAGGGAGAGTAAGTGCATTTCCCACACTTGCAGTTTTCCTCATGTCTAACTGTGACTATGATGTGAATGAAACACCAGATGATCAGAACAGCCACTTTGCAGGAACGAAATCACATCACAGGACATGACTTTGAGGAAGGTCATCATAGTCCTGTTAATATTAAGTGAGGAGAGTGAGTGTTAACACAAACTCCATGACAGTTTTTCTAAAGGCAGAGAAAACTGCCTTTTCACTTTGCTGACGTTTATATCACAGTTGAACAGGGTAATAACTATTTCTCCGGAAGCAAAGCTGGGATGGAAAAGAACATGACATCTAACCTAATCAAATCTATTTTCTGCAAAGCTTTGACATGATTCTGGACTAAGTAGCTATCTATTCTCAATAACCTTTTATCGCCACGATGGTGAGAAAAGTCAGGTCAAATATATGTTGCCATGAAGGGAAGCCTCAACAGATTTTGCCACAATTCTGCATGGAAATCCTTTACTTTCACTGCCTCACTTTGTGGAAGTACCAAAAGGATCAAAATTCTCTTAGCTTTGAATTGAGATGAACACCTGGAGTACATTTCAACTGCTTAACTCTTACTCACGGTAACAGGAATAATTCCAGTGAGAAATGGTACCAAAAAAATCATCATGAAGGTGACCGTGGTCAACATGAGTGACTTTTGATGGCAAGTGCTCACAATTCACACTTGTGACTCCATTAGCAGCAAGGCAGCACTCCCCTTTCTATTTGGAATTAGGCTGCCTCCCCCTTACAGCAGGGTGAAACCGCATGCTGGAAGTTACTACCCTGCTCCTGAAAAATCATTCAGATTCATCCCACAATATCTTCAATGTCTCCTTCAGTTTCAGCAAAAGACTGAATGGTCTTAGTTGAGAAAAACAAACATACATAATAAATATGTGCAGTGTCCATCGTCGCAAGGCTCTCAAGGACCAAATAAAACTCTAAGCAACACAGACTAGAGACATTCTGAGGTTCCTTCCAACATGAACGATCCTTAAAAATGAACAGATATAATGGTTTTGGTTTTTTTTTTTTCAATCAAACATCATCACCCTCTATATTATTTTTCTTGAAATCAGAAAATGATTAAAAATGAATATGGCAGATGTTCTTGGAAAAGAAATGAACCATTTTTTAGATGAAAAAGAATCATTACGGGAACTACAACTGCTCTTTCTACTCTTTATTCTCATCATGTCTTGCTTTAAATTATTGTAATTGCCTGTGGTAGAAAATTTGTCCTAGTACGTGCATGCAAGTCAAATCCCAGTCAGAAACTCCTCCGTACAGCATATGAATATTCATCATGAACGTATTTATGAAGCAACTATTCACAAATATTTGTTTCCCAAGGTGGGTTTCAAAAACTCCCCACCTACTAAAGTTGTGAAGTATCTCCTATCCAAGGCTTGTTTGCATTGCACTGCTTGTTGAGGCACTGGCAGGACATGCCTTGGTAGAGGAGCTATTGCAAAATACTGTTATTCCTTTTAGCACACAGTAACTCTTCTGTGCCCACACTGTCCCGCCTGCAGGATGCTTGTTTGCAGCTTAATCTTTGCCCACTTTTAAAGCAGTAATACTGAGCGGGCATACCCAGAGTACATTCCTGAAGTTACACAAGGCTCTTCCTCCTACCTAAGCATCAGCATGTGCCAAGCCCCCCCCATTCCCACTGTTTTCAACTCTTCCAGTGGACCCTGAGAGCAAAACAACAGGGGAAGCGTAGTCTCCCGAGTGAGACTGAGCACCCTTCTGCAGCCCAGGTAGAGAGTCTTTCGGCATACCTGAGGATGCCACTTGTGCACATGTTTGCACTGCGAAGTCAAACAGCCAGGCCTAAACCACTGGTGAAAGACCAGACGCTCAAGCAATCAGTCAGGGCTGAGATGCAGCTACTTCCAGCTCAGTCAAACGGCTGTTGATTGACTAATTCAGCCTTGAAAATAACAAGCCAGGAAGCTCAACAAAGCAAGACCTTGGTCCACGCCCTCACACTGGTGCATTACCTGAAAGTTTTCTCTGCAAAAACCAGTGATATTCTACTCAAAGTAATGACCATGGATATAAAAACTCCTCGGACAGATTCAATGGATGAAAAACCACGCATATTCCTTTAAGGAACCACCAACCACAGAGCATTTTAGATGTATTCATAGAAATACTCTCCAGACCTTCATCCTTCCTTGTTAGCACTGATCACTTTGCATTCCTTGACACCCGTTAAATCTATTCTGATTCTTCATGGAGTTTGCTTTAATAGTTAGATAATTATACAGCTACTGAAAAGCTAAGGGGATTTTGCATCAGCTCACCCAAGAGCAAAAGAATTCAAGTTTTTATGAAGAAAGTGGAGCTATTGCACAGTGAAATGTTAGCCCAGCAACACAGGAAAATAAATAATTAATGGCAGATTATACATTTAATTTACAATGAAGTAGCAACCCCAGGCATAAATACAGGCTGGGCAGAGAATGGCTGGAGAGCAGCCCTGAGGAGAAGGACTGGGGAGTGCTCATGGATGAGAAGCTCAACATGAGCTGGCAGCCCAGAAAGGCAACCGTATCCTGGGCTGCATCAAAAGAAGTGTGAGCAGCAGGTCACAGGAGGTGATTCTCCCCCTCTACTCTGCACTTGTGAGACCCCACCTAGAGTACTGCATCCAGTTCTGGAGTCCTCAACATAGAAAGGACATCGAACTGCTGGAACAGGTCCAGTGGAGGGCCACAAAGATGATTAGAGGGATGGAGCACCTCTCCTACGATGACAGGATGAGAGCTGGGGCTGTTCAGCCTGGAGAAGGCTCCGGGGAGACCTAATAGCAGCCTTTCAGTATCTGAAGGGAGCCTACAGGAGAGCAGGAGAGGGACACTTTGTCAGGAAGTCTAGTGATAGGACGAGGGGTAATGGTTAAATTGAAAGTGGGGAGATCTAGATCAGATATTAGGAAGAAGTTCTTTACTGTGAGGGTGGTGAGGCACTGGAACAGGTTGCCCCAAGAAGCTGTTGATGCCCCATCCCTGGAAGTGTTTAAGGCCAGGCTAGATGGGGCTTTGAGCAACCTGCTCTAGTGAGAGGTGTTGGAACTTGAAGGTGTTAGACCTTGTTGATCTTTAAGGTCCTTTCCAACTCTAACCATTCTATGATTCTATGAATAGCAGCAAATGGGAGACAACACACTTATGCCATAAACATTATATACCGTTCTATCTCATGTAAACCATTTATACCAGTACATTATTCACAACTATTCCTCTCCATGCATTTTTAATTGTTTTTCATTGTTTAGTTTAAATGATAAAATGTGACTTTCAGCTTGAAGTAAGCCACAAAAGTAAATCTTTATATAAGCTGTAATTAAAACATGAAAAATTTGTGCAAGAACAGCCATCAGTGAAGGGTAATAGTTTAGTGGTGAGGTGAAAAATTAACTAGCTATTGAGAAAAAATAACTTATCACTATTGGTAAATTTAAAGTAGAAGTTAAAGTTTTCTTTGCAACCAAAGGAAGGATAAGGAGGACATTTTCCTATACTGTTCATCAAAGCTATTTCAGGATATTTTGATGCCTGCTCCCCAATTACAGTGCCTAGTGCAAGTCTTTCAATTTTTACTTGNAGGTCAAGTAGTCAGCAAAGAGGTTCTGAAATGGTCAAAGGTTTAAAAAATAAAAAAAAGAAAAAAAAAAAAAAAAAAAAAAAAAAAAAAAAAGACAAATGTAAACTTACTTCACAATTTTGTATTCTCCCTAAAACTTACAGTAGTCTGACCTGTACAAAGGAAAATGATTACTTGATATCAGTTACCTCGCAAAATTTACCTGTATATAGCGGCTTTTGAAAGCACAGAGCAAAGCATCATTTCCCTACTGAGAGAATCATTAATTTTGTAAGAAAAGCCTCCAGTTCTAGTATTGAATTATGGCTTGAACTCTTTTGTCTTATCCATAGAAGAAAACATATCTATATTCACAAAAGCTGTCTGGAAATTTTAATGTAAAGTTGATTTCCAGTGGAAAAAAAAGACACTCATGCAAATCCAACATTTACAGAAGGACAAGTCTCATTTTATGATGGGAGAAACTTAAATTCCAACTACTTCCTACCAACATAGGAGGCTTCTATCAACACAGTTGTTGTACAACCTACCAAAACCAACTCAACACATCCTCTCTTGTAGGCAAGCTGGCAAGAATCTCTAACAGAGGTAGGAGTTGATGAAGAGGCAGGTTGTCCCACCTCTTTTCTCACTTGGTCTTCTACTGCATGTGATTCAAGCTTATGTGCAAATCAGAAGATCAGAGAAATTATACGGAAACTGTCAAAAGACAAAAACTTAAAAATACAGAAACAAATACAAATTCTAGTATCAACCTGCTAAGAAAAAATATAGTCCATTTTCTTTTTTTTTTTTTTCAGACCATCCTTTTTATGTTGGGGAAACATAGTTGTCCTTTTTTTGATAAATTTGAAAAAGAAAAAAAACCAAACAAATGCACACTCCACGTTTTTAACAGAGCTGGTTTTATTCTCTGGGTGGTATCAATACCCACATTATTAGACCTTTCTACAGTATTTAGCAACAAGAATGACCAATAGCCCTGTGTTGCTTCCAGAGTCCATCCAAGTGGATACAAAAAAGACTGCATAGCCCTTTTCACTCACACGAAACCCAGAAGTTTATTATTGCCACTTATCCGCCTCTGCAGCTGTCAACTGAGAAGAAGCAAAAAGTTCCATTTTTTCTCTCTTGTTATTCAGTCCACAGAAGAGGTGGCTGCAAAAGCTGATGAGGCAGCACAAACTGGAAAAAGGAGTAGACTGCAGATAATACCTAGCCTTATCCATTACATAAAAAGAATTTACTCACCACCTAGCAAAATCAGAAGTTCAAGAAGCCTTGAAATAGGTTAAAGAGAAAAAACACACCTGTTACCAGTAGAAATAAAGTCACTTAAAGGGAATTTCCTCCTCCAGGGTATTCCCTATCAACAAGGAATATCTCTCAAAACAGTAAAACAGTCCATAGCTTAAGATGATTTTCATGTTTTTGTTTCTTTAAATTCACAACGCCATTGGTTTGGCACATAATTATAGGTCAAACAAATTTCTGTTTCTGTCTAGGGATGATCAGATGGTTTTGCCCCTTTTTATAAAACTGGAATTGGCAAGCAATGCTGGCAATCACTACTTTCACATTTAATTATTGCAACTCATCTAGGAATGCAGCCACAGAGCCTGAAAACGTTCCAACTGGTACAAAAGCCTGTCTGCTTAGCAACAGGGATACAATGAACTGGATCATCTGAGTGCTTCTGCTGGGCTTGCTCTCTACTGAATTTAGAATCCAGTCTGGTTATTTGTGCAAAGACTCCCCAGAGACTGTAACTGCCACAACAGCTGGACTCATGCAATTCTTTTTCACAAGATATAAAAGGTACTTAAGAATTCACTACCCCCTAAACCCAATGTTATTTTAATTAGCCTTTATTATGTACTTTATGTAGATACACAAAAGATGCCCATCTATAACTCAACAGACAAACAGATACAGACAAAAATTTCCAAAGCATAACTATGAACTGCTTCTGCAACAGAAAGGAAATCGACTATTTTTATTATGAAGCACTTGTCACTAGACACTAACACACACCTCTATGCTGATGAGATCATATCATCAACTACATACAAAAATAAAATTATATCCAACTCAAATAAAAAAACCCCAAACCATTACCATTGTAATTTTGTATCCCCTGATGTATTATGTTGTTTGCATTTATTTCATGTGGTAAGTTCACTTCGTTTGCACACAGCTATCTCATAGACTTTCTTCTAAATTGTGTAATGTAACAGGACATGAGACTTCTTAGTATCAGTTAGCATCTGATTACAGCAAGGTGTGAAATTGCTTTAATCAGCTATGAAATCCTTATATCACTTTTATACACACCTTACACACCCTTTACCTAAAAGCTCTCTGCAAGCAAACTAAGAATAACTAGTTCATCAAAGCAAGATTAGTTTTCTTCCAGAATCTCTATATATTTAATTCAGGTGAGTAATTCCTACCTCCACTTTGCATGTCCTGGCAATGTACTTTTCAATTCCAAGGGAAATATTGAAAAATAATAATAATTATTAATAATAATTAATAATAATAATAAATCCAATATTGTTCTAGTCAAAAAAAGCTTTTTGTCTTTGCATGTATGTAAAGTATTATGCACAATCCATGAAGTATGGAAGTAGGAAGCATGATTGCGAGGCAATAATTTACAAGATCTAAAAGTAGATCAACTGAGGCGCTTTACAGTCTCCTACCAGTAAATCCCTAACTAGCAACGTTACCGTGAAGCAAAGGACTGAAAGTCGTCTATGGGGGCTTCAAACACCACCTCAAAATAGTGATTTCAGAGGAAGGAGACACTACCACACAAGCCAGTTCTTTCCAATTTGTAGTCATTTCCCAGCCCATTCCTCAGAAATCTCCCCTATGCTGCCATTTCTAAGGTCTTAAAAATGTATGTGTTCTTGTTCTTGATATATTTTCCTATTTTTAGTTTTCAGTTCCTGGCAATTTTTATCTCTCAGTTGGACAGCAAGCAATAACCCTTTACAAAAAGGGGACACAACCTCCTAAATAGTGACTGCAGCCTTTGGATAGTAACTTGTTGGAGCAAACCACTTCAGTTACGACTAAAAAGAATTGGTTTATCATTCATTCTCTGCTTTTCTCTAACATCCCCAACCATTGCCAGTCCACATAAAATCCTCTGCCCATAATTTTTTGGGGTACAATCCTTCCTTAACATACTTTCTTTTTCTTTAACAGGACCACACTACATTTTCATCATCCAGTATCTGTTTTAACCTCATCATCACTGTTTCTTTTAACTACAAAAACATAGAGCTGATGGTTATCCACACAGAATGACTGTGAAATCTACAGGTTTATTGATTCCATCATGTGTAAAAGGCACCCACATGAACTCATGTATTTATGTGAAACCAAAAAAACTTCCTGAGGTGGGGCAGGGGAATAAAAGCTTCCCACGGACTTCAGTTTAGCATAAGAATCTCCTTCCTAAATCATTTTTGTTCTCTAGTGAAATAGTCTATCAAAATACTGAGCAGTTAATATTTGCTCCCAAATTATTGTTATGTACCTAGTTCTAGCAATAAGCTTGTCTGAAATGCTTCTTAAAAGGCAGTTTTCTGCTACTTTTGAAGACGTGTTGCTGAGTCTTAAGTAAAATTCCAAGACTGTCACATTCCTGTTTAAATTTCAGGTCAAGGAAGCTGTTCGGCTTTAACTTAACATCTCTCTGAACAATGTCAAGAACATCACAAAGTGCCAAACCAACCAGAGCTGCATGAAGCTGATAAGAGAGAGATATGACATTCATATAAAAATCAAGCTGGAAATCAATATGGGAGCCTGGATTTAAACTGAAAGGCATTTTTATAGACTAGCTGTTAATATCAGTGGGAGCCTGGAAGCTTACTGCTTACTCGGGATAAGCTCTGAGACTCATTTCTTTCATGCCTTCACCATCTTCTCCTGGCTTGCACTCAAGAGTGGAGATTATAACTAATTGTTTGCTTGGACATGGGACTAAATTTTCCCCCACGCCTACAGTTACTTCATTCTAGCCGAAGGCACCAGCCACAATATCAATAGCCTTGGTAGCAGCAAAGCATAAATTCCTCAGGCATGAAAGACTGACAGAACTCCTTCTCCTACCACCATTCATCCCACAATGGCACCCAGCAGAAGATGACTCACATATTTCTTCTGCACAGCAGGAGCCGAGCAACAAGGAACTACACCCAGCCAATTCAATGTAGGGTTTTCCTGAGTATGCTCTGAATTACGTGAGCAGTCAAGGTAGAAAAAAAAAGTACCTTTAACCTGTTCCTCCCCTGCATCCTTGCCAACTGTTCCTGGTAGGTATAGGACACAAGAAAGAATAAGAGTCATTACGTATTCTGATTTCTGTTACGCTGTTCAGTAATTAATTCTATGATTTCATCAGCTCTTCACAAGATATCACCTTGAAATTAGCTGCAGATTGCAAATAATTTGAAATTCTCACCTCAGGCTTTTAATTAAATAGTTGGGTACTTATATAAGCGTGTCTGATGCTTTTGGCCATTTAAACATTTGGCTCAAGGACAGTCACATCTCCAAAGAGCTGCATATCATCACTGTGTTTGCTGTTTCTAAAAAAAACAGCACAGGTTATCCCACAGTGTAAAATAAATAGAATCTCTCTTTTTGTACCAATATAGGTGACTAGCAAATTTTTTTTACAGCACTAAATTTAGAGAGATTACACAGATTCAAAGCAATTATTAATACAATTATAGTTTCCAACAGAGTGGCAATGATTTGAGTTTTCTGTGCAGACCTTCAGTTTATTCACGTATAGGTTTTCTTTGAAATAAATTAATGGACTCATTAATAAGATAAGTGCTGAATCAAATTTATTCAAGCTAGTTTGAGGTACATACCATACAATCTCTTTTTATTTGTTACTTTTAATAGAACTGAATCTTACTTGGGCACTCATTTATAAACTTTTTTATTTATTTATTTAATAGGATATCCCTTTATATGTCTTTCAGATAAACAAAATACAAGAACATACATATCCTACATGTCAGATGAGTACTCTGGAAGACAGTCTGTCCCTCAGTCAACTACAATGGCCTCACAGTCCATGAAACCTACAAGTTTGTTGTAGAGCCATCGTAGAAGGAGCCATAAATATAACTTTTAATAATTTCTAAAACACAAATAAACTAGAAAAAGACAGACATAGTGAATACTCTGGCTCCATTCCTGTATTTTGTATGAGTTTGTCAACATGCATTTTGTTTTAATTCACTTGCTTTTGCAATAACCCTTCTCTAGAGATCAACTCAAGCATTGATGTATAAAGAAGAATTTTCTGGCCCAAAGAGATCAGTCAATAACAGTATCCCAGAGGTGAACCAGAAGACTCTACATGTGAAACCAAATTCAATAACAGTATCACAACAGAAAGTTCTAGGTCCACAGATGGCATCTTTTCTATTCTCACAGTACATCTGTGCAAATCATAAAGTGGAAAGTCAATGACAAACAGTGACTCATTAAATCACAGGTATGTTATTATATTGGGAGAGAATCCCTTTTTGGCACTTGAGATTTATCTGCATTCCAAACTAAGGCTTAAGATGACTATATGCAAAATAATTTCCCAAAACTATACAACTATCAAACCAGGTTAAGTAGCTGTTAACATTAAATTGACCTAAAGAACAGTCACGTTCGGAATTACAATAAAAAGGTCAAGTTTAGCAATGTGTTTATTGTTATTTCTGTTACAGCTATGTTTAAAGATGTCACACAAGATTAGGTTGTGCTTAAAAGACAGAGAGAATGGGTTCCTCATACTAGACCTTAGACAGTGCTAAGGTTCAGGATTGTTTTAAAAATTGCCTGGATGCTTATAGCAAGCAGCTGCAATTGTTTGGAGGTAGATGACATGACACATCAAAGGAGGATGAAATACTGTATTTTTTTAATGGGTAATGAATTGGCTGAGAAGGAAGCAGATTACAGGTTACAGCTGAGGTATATATATACTGATGATATAGGATATTTGAGTTACCTGCCTAATGTCACCTGGGAAACATGCATCGGATTCAGAAACACATACCAGGTCATTATACACACAAGAGTATTTTCTTACCATGTTATTTATAGAATTGGGAATTTTATATTAAGAGAAAAGTTAAATCTCTCCCACTGCACAGCTTTACCTCACAAAGCCATATCTGACATTCCATCTTCTTTTTTCATAATGTATGCTACCTGCTAGCTCTTAGCACTTCTTTCCGCCTGATAAGGAAAACACATTAGCAAGCTGATTAATGGCTTTGCTTCCTTTCATTTTCAAGTTCCCATGTATTTGCACAATATATAAAAGGTTGAGTTACAAGGAAAAGCATGCAATTCAAAGTAATTCCTCTATCATTTCTGTAAGCTTTTATGATTCAAAAACATAAGTCTGAAACTTTGTTCTGCTTAGTATTGTAAATACTTTTTTTTTTTTTCTCCCCAATAATCATCTGACGGCATTACACTTTTTCTGTTAGTTGTTATCATCATCGCTATTATAAACATGGGAAATGACTGCAACCCAAGTAGTACTGCTGGCAAGTGTAAACAGTAATGGTTGTGGCTCCTGGAAAATGTCACTGGTACTTGGATTTCCTCTTCATGGGAACCACAGCACATAGAGGGAATGCTAACATGTGTCCATGTTACAGTAAATGAGGAGCCAGAAGACAGCTGCTGCCTATAGTAGGACTGAAGAAATGGAAGCACTTCTGGGTCTTCTCAATTGGACTCATCCTGTAACACGGCTGCTTAAAACAGCAGCTTTCCCAAGTAAGGGTTTCCATAACCACTCTACTACCCTCTTTATGTTCTGTTTTCTCAGTGTGCCAGAAGAACACTGCCTCAAAATAAATTAATTTATCTCTCTCAAATACATTCCAAATAGCTGCAAATCCATGCTTTTTAAATTTTCTCCACAAAGGTCAAGATTTTCGTTCTGTAACACCTGGCCACTCCTCTGGTTTAGATTCATCAGGAGAATGTGATCTCCTTTGCTTAGGTGTGCACCTGCGTGTGTTAATAAGAATTAGTAAGTTGAAGATTTATACTGTCTTTAATGTACTGCCAAGGCAGATAAAGGTTATTATCCCTATTTAGAAATGTGGAAAATGAGACAAGGGAATAATATGATTCATTTAAAATATGATTGTAGACCCAAAAATAGAACCCATGTCCTTTTACCATATTATATACGAATTGGCGTAGCAGGGGATCAGAACACTGGTTTAAATAAAACTAGAAATTCTTTAAGTATTCTGCCCTAAATATAATCTTCACAGTGTTCTTTTAGGTTTTTTCTTTTAAAGTACTCTTTTTTCCTAATTGTGTTCTCCTGTATTCTGAGTAGTTAATGACAGGTGCAGATATATACTAGCTAAATTAAGAAGTGCTGGAAATTTCATGAAAAAAAAAAAATCATCCCCTTTCTTCCTTGGATTTAAAACTAAATTGTTGAAAGCAAGAAAAGAATAAATGGTAATTACCATCCAGGTAATCCTTACTGAACTGGAAGCTTAGAATTCTTTTTGATTAGCCAATTACTAGTTATGCAGCAGGCACAGGCAATTGAATCTAATTGTGTGTATGTAGATACTGACGTTATATTTATATACATATATGAATACGCATATATTTAATGTATCTTGTTTTGTTATCTAGAAGCCTATGATATCTGTCTAGAAGATTCTTTCCTTGTCTCTGATAAACTAGTTTTCATCTATTTATCTGCATAATTTACCAACAAAAAAGGCAATCTTTTTTCAATAGATTTTCTTGGAAAAATATTGGAAATCAGTGCTGCGATCACTTTCTCTCACAAAATCTGCACTGTTCTTGTCACAGATTAAATGCCTGGCCCTCCTCAGTAGAAAATATTAGCTAGTCAAAGTTAAAACGACCTTTAGGTAGGTTATGTTGATCTACCATTACACCATTTCAAAAAAATTCAGTTTTTTCTTGTTGGAATTTCACTCACACCTGTAAAATACCTCGCTTGAAAACGTACTAGTCAAAACATTAATAGTGAGTATTGGCTTGAGTTTCTAACTTTTTTTTTTCCTCCCACTCCACTGTTCTTATCAGTTTAGCTAAAATCTGGCAAACATTGTGATATGCCATCTATTATCAGAGAACAGGAATGTGCTTTTCAGATTTTATGAAGGTATTTCCTCTCCTCCTCCCCTCCCCTCCCCTCTCTAAAGACATTTCTGTCATTCCAGGATCCCTGCTTTCAGGCTTCTAAGAAACTTTGTATACCCTCAAAACTAGATATAAAAATACCCACATTTACTTTTGGAGGAGCTGCACCAAACCATCTCAATAACTGATAAATCTTATGTGACTAACTATAGATGAATATTAACTAAGATGATACAAGCAAATTTGTATAGTTTCAAAGAAAAAAAACACATCAAGTCTGCATGAAATATTGGGAGGAGGAGAGGTTCTGCCTTTATTAAAGCTATATATTAAAAAAATACAGTAATGGTGTAAGG
Organism: Thinocorus orbignyianus; assembly: GCA_013400375.1. Lineage (NCBI taxonomy): Eukaryota > Metazoa > Chordata > Aves > Ciconiiformes > Thinocoridae > Thinocorus > Thinocorus orbignyianus. The sequence continues at coordinate 660,705 of VXBW01006824.1, forward strand.
ACTTGGAGTAACAAGAGCTAAAATACCAAACAAACACAAATGAGCTTAAAGATGCAGGTAAACGGGAATATTAAACCACTTTTCCACTTCTCAGTACAGCATCTTCTTATTTCTTTCTAAAAATAATTTTGAAAAGTGTGAACATTATTACATTATTTAACATACTGCAAAATATCATATTTTTGGTCCACAATTTTTTATAGATCTATGTCCCTAAAGATACATATAAATATTTTATGCGTATGTGTAAAATTAATAGAAAATAAACCCTATGTCAAATTTAATATTCAAAGAGTAAACAAAACCTAACTGATTACATCTGCTAAAAAGAGTGGGAAATAGCTGGCTTAACAAGACTGTGAACATGCTTAAGGGCGAAGTTTTCCAGTTCCTTGTGCTTCCCATGAAGACCTCCATATAATTACTGCTTAAAGTAGCTATGATATGAAAACTTAGTCTTCTCCAAGCCCAGCATGAATTCTTTGCCTTCACCTTCAGGTAAAAGTGGAATAGAGTCCTTCTCCAATGTAAATCTGAGAGTAATATGATTACTTTTCCAGCCAAGAGTTAAAATTTATTATCACTCACACATTTTCCTTAATGTCACTATGATACCTATCGAAAATGATGCATCACTTGGAAGCTCTATGGAAGGATACAACTAAGTATTCACATGGCTGTGGAATCAGTTGACAGTACACCCATAGTTTATGTGATTTATGATTTAAGCATTTTAATACTAGAACATCTGTAAGCTCTATTAGACGCTAATACGCTTGCCTCTGATACCTTGACCACTGTTCTGAATTATCTCCATGTGTATCTATGGATGTGTATATATGAATTATTGCATACACACATAACCCCTCCCCTGGAGTCTTACTGTACCACCAAGCAGCTGTTGACCGCTTGTGTCAGTCACAAAGACTTATTTTTTTCACTCTATTATCATGCAAGATGGTAAAGTTCCTGAATCGTCAACTGCTACTATTTTTATTGCACTACAAATGCTGTAGGTAGGAACACTGTACATTGGTTAAAATATCGACTCTAATCTATATAACTAAAGCAATGAGCAGAAAAGCAAGTAGGAAACAAAATTATGTTTAGTTGCACAACCTGAGGTGGTGTGCCCTACAAATTCCATAGCTATAAAGTATGATTTAATTTGAGGTCCTACAGACAAGAACTATGTTTTTGTTTACTCCAAGATATTATACTCCTTATAATTTTTCACAATGAAAACAGAGATCATGTGAAATTAGTGATACTCTCAGGTCCATTCACCCATGGAGATCTATTGTATTACTGGCCAATAACTTCACAAAAATTTATCATGAAAACTGCCAGCCCTGTTGCTAATTTCAGATGAAAATGAAGTAGTATATCACTATGAAAGCTAAACCCTCTTCCTTGATTATGAAGATCAAACTCCTAGCCAGGACTAAGGTTCACTACCTGTTCAGCATATTGATTGCTAGTACATTTCACCTTAAGTATACAGAAAAAAAATATCATAAAGTCTTCAAGTTGCAGTAGCTTGCTTAGTTCAGTGTCATTTTCCCTGGTGGAAAGAGGATTTCTTTTCTTCAAAGCCATGGCAGAACTCTGTGGTGACTTCTATAAATTCATTTTAATATATTTTATATGAGCACATTGAGGCAGAAATCCCAAACCTTCCATTTAAACATTCGCTTTTTCCAAAAAAAATAATTGCATTCCTGTTTGTAGTTTTACTTTGCAAGATTACAGAATTATTCTGAAATAACCATGGAAATGACTGTTCAAAGTCTGAATAGTTTTAACTAATACCTTCCTAAAAGCCCTAACTGTTAAATAAGATATGATCCTTCAATAAAATTTATCTTAAAGTGTATCAAATACCTTCTGATCTTGCTTTATACTTCCTAATATTTTCCCATAGCGTACATCATCTCCATTCCAGTGAGGTTACTTATACACTGGTATACAATGGTCTGAACACTAAAACACAGCTACACACTTACTGTTTGGTTAACTTTGGAGAATTTCTGGGTATTGGGTTTCTTTGACTGGAAAAGTTTCTAGCTGAAATAGAATTTAGCTGTCTGTGATGAAAAATAAGTGTGCAGAGATTTAAGTTGTGTCTGACAGACTCTTTACACAAAGATACTACTTCTAGTGTAATGGACAATAATAAGCATAATTATTCTGATGTGTCATGAACTCAGACATAAAAGCCCCAAATACAGTCTATCTAACACTAGGGCTATTATTTTATGCTNTTTTTTTTCATTTTAAAAATGATCATTTGAGCTCAAAACTCCACTGCCTAATGGATGGAGTCCTTACCAAGCAAATGTAAGTTTGTAAGGTACTGGGATCATATTCTAATATAATGAAATGAACAAAGCTACATGAAACACACGGTTTTATGTCTATCTCTAACTGCCTTTTAATGCACATATATGCATTAAAAAGATAGATGAATGACCTAAGCCATAGAACATCATGTTCATATCAAGTTATTGAACAGGAAAAATGTGAAATTATCTGATAATAAGGAGGATTTTTCTTCTTTTCTGAGATGCAAACTCTTTGCTAATTCTTCTAGTTCATATGTTAGTGGTTAAAGCACACAAGTGATTAGGATTAACTACAAATTTAGCAGATTTGTGCCTCAGTTTATCACCTCTACCATGTTTTTACAGCATGGCATTTGTTATCTGCTTCAAACCAGTATGGCAGGGATTAATTAGTCAGTGTTTTAAGTCATTCCAATGCTTAAAATCTCTACTGAGTGCAAGTGGCAATTACAACTACTAATTATCCCTGCAAAACATGCACTGACTTAACTGTTCACCTGAAAATTGCTCAGCTTCAGTAGGCTGACAGTTTTTTCACATCCAGAAAGTATATTCCAATAAAGCTGTAGAAGTCTGTAACATTATAACGGTAATGAAAGAAAGGGAAAAAGCAATCCTCTAACAGTACAGTAATAGTTGCTAGTATACAAATTTCATTGTCATCTTCATAAGATACATTTGATGCTGAGGACAACGATGATAAAACTCCCCAAAATAACCATAACCACACCCACCTTAAAGCACCCTAGGAAACAGAAAAAACCCAAGCCTTATTTTAGAGATCAAAACTGAAATCAGAAATTTAGCATGTTTGACATATGGAAGGTGCAATATGCATAGATGTCTTTTTCACCCAGCCACATTTCAATATGGTTTAATATGGTCTAAGTACAAAACTGGTCAACTGTTTCTCATTTTGGATATGTCCAAACATCTCTCTGCCCCCAGACACTAAGAATCTCAAATATTCTGTTGATTTCACAATGAATTCTCAAAATTATGGCACAAGTAAAAGCCACATCAGATCCTGACACCAAACAGTTTCCTAAATGAAACATGAGCATTATCATTTCAGTTTACATCTGCCTGAAAGATAGAAAAGCATTCCTCAAGAGAAAACACATTAGGAAAGAGAAGATAATCCCTTGAAAATGCTAAAGAGAATCAAAGCAAGACAGTTTCCTAGAATATCTTTTTTGCATAAATTATCCAAATCTATACTGTCTGTATACAGCAAAGTTTCGTTAAGATATGCTGTGTGTACGTGGTGCTAGCTGTCACATTTGCACAGGCATGCATTTAAGCAATTGGACACAAGAGCTGGCCTATCAGATGCTGAAATACACATCTTACGATCTATTACTCCTCCTTGGGTAAAAGTGATATTCTGTTGTTAGCATTGTAATAAAATCTTTCCCTTCCCTGACTCTTAAACTTACAAATACATAGAAATGTTCATACATACTAAATTGATACTTAAATATAGGCCTCTGGAACGGGTACAAACCTACAGATTAGTATACAAATTTGGCAGGCATTAAGTTGTACCTCCTGCAAACATAATTTCCTCTGCCATTTCAGGGCTTGTGCAGCCGGAGAGAAAATGGGGGTAAAGATTCAAATCTTACAAGAAAATATTTTACTGACTGACATACAGAACATCAGAGGCCATACGTAGACTACAGGTGTTTATCTGTATGTTTGATGAGCATTTAATTAGTTTAGCAATACTAAGAGCTTGGTCTTACAAGCCTACACACACACCAGTAGTCCACCCAAACAATGACATTAACTATTCACTTAAAAAATTAGTTTTTGAAAAACATGCCTGATGTTCATAAGCAAATAATTTCCTTTCAGTTGAGACAGAACACATAGATTGAGTCTCAATTATATAAATGCTTTTGGATTTATCACATTTTCATCTTAATAATTTATCACATTTCCACCAAATCTGTATTTGTCTGTTTTACTATACTTTACAATTAATGATTCCCCCATCTATTTCTGAATTTATTAATCCCTATTACTAATGAAAACTGGGATGCTCAAAGGGAAATTGGGTAATACAAGATATCAATCCAATACCATCATTCAGTTACAACACAGGAAGGCAAACTCTGCAACTTCTTTGCTTTACTATGTGGATATTACACGTTAGTTCTTTTTCAACTAAACATTTATGGAAACCTGGGTCTGTGGCTCATGTTCTTTGTGCCCTAATACATTTTAAATATACTTCTAGTTTCAAGCAACCTTCACTTCGGAGTAGGTGCCTCCAAGACAATCACATTCCTCCCCATCTCCACAATTACCTTTAGACCTTCCTGGTTTAGTACAGATATTTTTCATATTTTCCTCTTGGAGAACAGATTATTCTAATCATCCGCTTGCATTTCAGTTTTCATGCTACTTCAGTGTTTAGTCATAAAGATAAAATTGATGAAGTCTACTTAGGGCAAATCTGCCATGATCTTATGTTTAAATCAATGTGAATAATGCAGGACAAAGCAAGACAAATTGAAAACTTCCATACACACATATTTGCCTGCTTCTTTGTGTGTGTTAAAATTTTTAGAAGATTCATCCATAAGAAGAGCTTTTCCACTGCTTTAACAGGCACTGGATTTTATTCTTCCCATCATTAACCTATAAAAGAGGTTAACCTAAGATTCTTACATTTTTTTTTTACTCTTTCATAAGAAGAAAAAAAGCATCATGTATTTCAAAGCTTCCAAAATCTAGGGCTTAAGAAAAACATTTTAAAGAGAAAGTAGTGCCTATCTACAACTTCTACTCATATTGGTGTAAACAACAAAAATAGCCCAACAGCACTATCAAGTCTCTACACTTGAAAGCTCAGAAGTTGAGAATGAATATACTGCAACACCAATATACAACAGAGTGACTAAGGAATTTTTTACAGAGAAACAAGGAGATTTTAGTTCACAAACAGCTTAGCTGACTCCTGAAGGTAAACAAGCTTTATAACAAGAAAGGAAATGGGAACAATTCTTATTACATTAAATGTTACATAAAAGTTTTGGCACATGCATTCTATAATACCAAAAGGAAAAAATGACATTCAGGAGAGAAAGATAGCCTAAACAGCACACTGGTGATCTGGCCAGAAAAAACAAACACATTCCCATTAGCGCAGTCATGTATGGAGTTCTGCAGCATATGCTGAGGCTGCAGCTGGAGCACTGTACTTGTCAGCTCTGCGTCTGGAAGCCTTTCTGGCTTCCTTCTGTATAGCTATAGGTGCTGACCCCACTGCTGGAAGAAGAAGATAAGCAAAATGTTATAATCCGTACATTAATTATTGAAATCTGCACTGTAAACAAATATTTTAGGAAACTAAGTTATTCCAAATAGATTCTTTTCTTTGCCCTCATTCCCCTGTTATACCATTTGAAGCAGTGTGTAATTGTGTATTGTTTCTAATGCAAGGGAACTTTTTAAGGCGAAACTCATGCATTATGCATGGATACTACAGTGGGACACTGCATAGTCACACTTCATGTGTCAGTGAGATGGGAGAATAATTCCATATAGAGTTGCACAACAGAGAAGCAAACACATTTTTTCTAGAAAGACATTTGTAAATTATAGTTAATCCATCTGTGCCTTCAATTTACTCGCATCTTCTTTTGCCTTTCCCCAAGGGAAATTGAGGAGCTAATAATAAAATAGAGAGTGGTAGTGCAAGTTAAATTAAATGTGCATTGCAATCATCAGTGGTGCCCAGCCAAGATCGCAACAGCAGATCTAGACCCCAAGCTTTTCAAGAAGCAAAGGCAAAAACATGATGACTGTGTCACTGAGAAAAGGGCTGTAAGGTGACCCAGTGCCAACAACAGGAAGATATTTACAAACTAAATAGATTTTCAATGCAATTCTCTAATCTTCAAATAATATGGATTGAAGATATTATACTCCTGAAAAAGAATTTTCCATAACCTGAAGTAGTTCCACTTTAAATTTGTTTCTTCCACAAACTTATTCCCAAGCAAAATGTATTAAAAAGACATTTCTGAAAGAGCCTAACAGGGTGGAAATACTGTCTCAAGCATTACTGAAGAGTGTGGCAACAGAGTTATTATGGTTGCTCCTACATTTCTATAGGAAATATAAGGAGCCATAAAAGGAGCAATTGCACAAGGAGCCATACAGCCACACAAGAAGCAATTGCACTGAAGTCCGGATGTTTTCACAGATTTAAAAGCTTTGGGGAAAAAAAAAGAAGGCAAAAAATAGATCTCCTTGTCTTGAAATACTAAGATGACAGAAATAGAAACTCTCAGTAGTGTTGTCCCCTTCTCTTTCTCAGATGACTGTGGAGCAGTACTTAATCCCTTACTAGTGTGCAGTGACTCCACACCTCGGTGTGCGCAGGTATCCATGCTCCAGATCTTCATCTCTTCATCTCATATTTAATTCACCATTGGATTGTTCTCCATTTAAATCTTTCCCCACGTTCTTATTGCCACATGGCTGTTTTCCAGAGCTTTCTGCTATCATCTCCACTATTCTTTCTTTCCGTTCTCCAGTTGTCCATGCCTCAGCTTTGATCCTGTGCAACTCAGCATTAAGCACTTCATTTCTGCCCTTTGTATCTTCCCCTCAAGTTTAGCACACTCTAATACTTCATCTGCTCTCCTTTACATACCAAGGATCAAGAAGTCAGATCTCTTCTCATTTTCTGAGGACATTACTAGTAACATCACTGGTATGAGATCTGAAGTTGTGCCTATCCCTCATGAAGCAACAGTGCAATGTAAGTGTCAGATCCTGATAATTATTTAGTCATAAAGAGCCTTTCTGTTTTGGGAAAACTCTTCTCTATTTAACTAGCGTGCATATTAAATGTTAGCTTACAAGACCCACAGTGGCAGACTGTAGACTAATTTATGTTTAAGTAGTACCAGTTTCAACAGTACAGAGTTAATACACAGTGGAGGATAAAAACTAAAATGTACTGCCTCCATACTGCTCCATCTGGAAATGTATTAAAAGTACCCAAAGCAGCTACAGGAATGCACACTGTCAATATATCAATGGCAGTGATCACTATCAAAAAGTTGGGGAAATTTGTTTGTCTAAAAGAAAACAAAAAATAATCCAAAGCTTGCAAGATCCTTGGCGTTAAATTTGTGAAAATTAATTTTGAGATTAAAACAAAGGAATTACAGGCCCAAGACACAGGTTAAAAAGCAAAACTTCCTTTTTGTTTACTGTGCAATGCTTGTCAGCTCAACTTTGTTCCCATCTCCCATAAAAAAACCTGTTTCATAATTTAGTCTTTAAAACCATATCAGCTATTCTCAACAACACGTCTTTGCTGTTTCACTGGCTAAAAGGAGAAGTGAATGCAGCTAGTTCAGGGACTCTGCATATATGGTATCCTGACAGGGCGAAAAAAACCCACAATTTTACTCAACGAAGTTTCATACAAATGGCATAATATTTAGTAAGGCATGTAGCTTGCAAAGTTACAGAGCAGTAACTCTCCTACATTTTTCCATGCACTATTATCATAGCATCTTGCATGTACTTAAAAGTTGAAGCTTGTACGACTGTTTTTCCATTAACTCTTTGCCAAAGGAGTGATTCAGCCTAGCAACAGAACACTTTCCCATTCTTATCTGAACTTAAGAATGGCTGGTCAGACCAAAGTCCTTTGTATTAAATTTCCAAGCCAGGCAAGAGTTTTAAAATAAAGGAGAACACAACACAGTATGAAAACTTTTATGGTTACTAAAAAGGGAAGATCATTAATGCCTCAAGATGCTATGTGAGTTACAGGAAGATAGCAAGTAAAATGAATTGAAACTACATTGTAATATGATGTTCCTGTGGCTCCATCCTACTTTAACTGTTTCTGCCATAGAAGGAAAATGTGATCCATCTGTTGGATAGATACTTAAGGAAAATGACTCTTTGCAGGAATCAGACTATATATGTAGGTGGTATTTAAGGTCCTACAGCTTTCGCTGGGTATGTTGACATAAAATGACATTAAAAAGGAGTAATATCAGCCCAGCAGGAGTTACATAAAATGAAAATATACTTTATATTTTTAGCTGTTACACTATGCACTAAAAAAAAAAAAAATTAAACTGCTATTTTTAATACCTTTTGTGTGATGCATAACAATGAAGAAATCTGATTTATACAAACTCACAAGGATGGGATTAAGGCAACAGATAGAGATGATCCCATTTAATTTAAAGACTTACCACTGTTTGACGATAAGTCTATTTCTAGGAGGACTAGAGTCAGTGCGAAAAACGGTAATGCACACAGCTTCAGATAGCCTTCATCAGCCCTCTTCTAAAATAATTTCCAAAAATTTAAAATATACCAACCACAAAATAGCTTTTGAATATCATGGTTCTTTATCTGCAAGGTCCTTCTACAAATGCTTTCACACAGCATGAAATCCTGCACTGCTTTAACATATACAGAAGAGTTAAACACACCTTCTCAAGAAGCTGATCATTTACAGTTCATGATAACCAATTCAGACAGTTTTTCAAATTTATTTAGAAATGTGAAGCAATTTATTTTTCAACTAGAATTAGCAATAAGAAACTCAAAGTAACCTCTCGCACCTGCTCTAACTAATTTCTGCTGGCTTTGCATTTTGGTGGTGGTGATTTTTTAAACAATGACTCCTGCCTCTAAAAAAGCCATCTCTCTCTCATTTCCCCACATGCAAACCATCAGTATTTTCCCATCTCCCGCCTGTGTTTTGTCCATGAGGCTTTGGACTTGCAGGGATTTAAATATATGTTCAAGCTGTTTATGCAGGGGGGGAAGCCCCACTTTGATGAGTGCTTTGTACCGCACACAGCTATATATCCTGCACCTTGCATTTTCATCATCAAACAGAAACCTAATTAATCAATACTGCAAAAATAAACATAGTGCCGTTTCAAAACCAGAAGGTAACTACTTTTTTTTAATGAGGCATTTAAAATGTTCAACAGCCACACAGGTTTGTTTATTTTATTATCCATCATGGGTAGTGTTAAAACTAAAGGAAGACAAGGATTTGGGCCAGTGTGTACTTCATAAATTAATTACTATTAAGTATTAGGCTGAACATAGAAGAACTCTCCTTTTTTGAAAATTACAATACACAACTAAGAAAAACTAAACCCAAATTCTGAATTTTTGTGTGATCTGGGTAGGTGTCAAGATGGGGTCAGGCTCTTTCTCTTTTCAGTGGTGCCTGGTGACGGGACAAGGGGCAACGGACCCAAGCAGGACCACAAGAAGTTACATCTCAACATGAGGAAAAACTTACTTACTTTGAGGGTGACAGTGCACTGGCTGTCCAGAAAGAGTGTGTAGTCTCCTTCTCTGGAGGTATTCAAAACCTGCCTGGATGCATTCCGGTCTAGCTTGTTTTAACTGAACCTGTTTTGATAGGGTGGGGTAGACTGGATGATCTCAAAAGGTCCCTTGCAACCCCTATAATTCTGTGATTCTGAAAAAACTTGTTCAAAACCTTCCAAAATTAAACTATTATTAGGCTCTTGTTACAAATCAAAGCAGCAATAAAAGCATGACCTCTTCTTAAAAAATAATTTTGAAAAAGGCAGATCAGAGATCTGGTACAGCAGAGCCCTAGTGCTTTCTAAGGGAGCTGAGCCCAAGTTTGTCTCAGTCAAGGACATTAGGATAAAATTATCCTCTTTACCAAATTCAACAGAAATTGGAACATATTATTAAAAACATGTCTATTTTTTAGATTTTGAGCCGACCCTTCTTGTTTTGTCTGTTCCCGTATAGCAGGTCCAGAAATCTCAACAGCCCTGCCTGACTCACCTTTACAACTGTTCCAATCTCTATCAGATTTATACAGCAAATCTAGTTTCCTTACTATCCCAATGACTACGTATTTATTTATTTAAGGAAGCTACTTGTCTGGCTTCTTCCTTAGACAAACAAAACCATTCTTGAGTACAAACGTGTCCCCCAGGTTTTTCTCCAGACTGAGTTTCCTCTGCAGTTTCCCACTCCTCCAGAACTAATTAATAAGCTTAAAACCTGGTTAAAAACATGAAAGTCACAGGGATGAATGCTTGCCAATTCCAGTAGCTAGCAATATGCAGGCATCCATTTAACACACATACACCTTTGTACTTTAAAGCAAAGTATTTAAAAACATTACCCTCTTTTATCCACTTGCCAGCTTTTGGTGCCTTTTGGAAAACTCAGTAATATTACAGACATCTAGGGAAAAGTTTAATTCCATCAACAACCAAAGCAGTTCAGATTTTATATGACTGAAGAAAAACAAAACTTGCCAGTTCTTGCATCTGAACAGATTGCATTCTGCTTTTAAAACCACTTTTTGGATGAATTGAATGGAGCCCTCTGAATAAGCAGAAATCTAATTCCACAGATACTGTGGCCATATCTGATTAAAGATACAGATTATAGCTTTTGGCAATTTATCATAAAGGCACTGATGGCAGTGTCATATTTAAGGTCACATTGAGGTTTACATATTATTTCTTATATATCCTTTTCAAACTTTGAAGACTGAAATTTGTTTCAGTATTTAACATGGTACATTCAGAGCACAGATCGATCTTCTCTAATATTTGCTTATTAAGGTGTTTCCTTTCATGCTTAGAAAATGCATTAAAATCAAATATACCTTTTAAAACATTTTCATTAAAATGGCAGTGTTTATTTCAGTCTCAATAGCTAATGAAAGACAGTCTACAAATTCCAGACAGTCAGACAAATATTTTCAGGCAGAGGGCTCTTGCAAATTCCAAACACAAAGAAGGGCTTTATTTTCTAAGGAGAAGCTGAAGAAACTACCCAATTATTTCCATCATTGATGCTGCCTTCTTAGCTTAAAACCTCTTACGCCAGTGGTTTTTGACCTTAGATGCTGTTTTGTCCTCTGCTTACCCAGATGTCGGCAGTGCTTCTCCATATGAATCAGCAAAGGGATATTAAAAGATGCTGGGGTGGAAGCTGCTAAGGAGCAGAGCTGTGAGAAGATTCCCTGCAATCACTGCTTCTTCTACACAACAACCCCCTGCTGCCAGTTTTTTCTTCCAAATTAGAGGTTTTCTACTCATTACAGACTTTGCTTGTTTCCACATTTAATGTTTGCATCAGGAGATGTTGGAAAGATGAGGCGAATGAGGGACTGTGAATGGAAGATGGTGCTAAAGGAAGAAACGTGCAGGAGAAGCACAGGAGCTTCAGCAGACTGGATTTTTTTCCAGACACAAGCTTTCTGGTGGTAAAGGGAAATTTGAAAACAATCACAGAACAGATCTATTCAACAGCAGTATGGCAATTTAAGCAACACAGAAAATGGAGTGCAGCTGATGTATCACAGCCAGGAAGGCAGGGAAAGGAGGAAAGACATATCTAAGGGACAGCAATATTACAACAATAATAAAAATACAGAAAATAGCCTATAGGGGA
>VXBW01006824.1:672567-791458 GCA_013400375.1 Thinocorus orbignyianus
GGCATTATCCTCACTTAAACAGCAAAATGCATGCCAGTCTTGACTTTCTTAGTCAGCTCCCTCTAACACTTCCACTGATGTATTTAGCAAACTCTGGCTCCTCAGCTAACCCCCAGGTTCAAAATGAGAACCATCCCCACCAAACTCGCATCTGAATAACTACACCTTTAATTTCCACCTTCCTGTTTTCTGAGCCACTTTCACACAAGTACCTTTGCGCTGATCACATACTCTCATTCCAAGTCTCAATCGAGTTACAAGCATGGAACCCTTTTTTATAGTGTGTCACTTACCTCCACTGCAAAGAAAAATGATCAAGAATCAAACGTGTGCTCTCTGCTAAAGAACACAATCACTCAAGGCCAATAATCCTTCCAACTCTAGATCTGATTGCTTTCCATGGTTGTTTATGTACAGAAAACAATCGTGTAGAAAGCTCCAAGTTTGTCTGTAGCAGAACTACCTCTACTGCTATTACTTAATAGTACACTCCCTCCTGTGTACCAAATACCACACACAGCTTTGTAATGGCATTCATAACTTCAGAATAAATATAACACAGAACGTATAATTGCTGAACACTGTCTTATAGTTAGACAATTTCCAGGTGGAAAGGACTGTTCCTGTGCAGCTTTCCAAAACCACGGAAAGCATTTACGAAGCCATTCTTGTTGATTGTCTCTCTCAACCTCGGTACCACACCTCTGCTAAATCCAGCACAGCTCTGGAGGCAGCTGGAGGGGTGGGGAATTGGCAGCTGTCTGCCTCCAGCTGGCAGGGAATCAGGGAGAGAGCTGCTGAAACCATTTTCCCAGGAATTTAAGTGAGAAAGCATTGCAGTGTAGCTTTTCCCTCTACCAGCAAATACTGGGGGAAAAATATTTACAGGCCCAAAGAAGAAGCAAAGAAAAAGCAAAACAAACAAAAAATCCAGATCCAATATTTGCCCTGTATATGTTGTGGGTACCTCAACATAGTAAAAATTGTACAATTTAACACATAATACCTGAGCAAAACTACTAAATATCTTTCTTTCAATATTGAATGAGCACATCTTTTACTTCACTTCCTTGGTCAAAGAAACCTTTAAAGAACAAACTAAGTAAATCCTAATCGCATCCACCTACGATTACCAACAACCTTCTGACGTGTCTTCCAAGGTGGTGTTCCAACTTTTTGTCTTTCTACCATTTTAACTAAAAAAACTTCCCATTGAATGCAATTTGGCAAATACCAGCATTATTTTTTTCTGCCTTTTGACAACCAATATATGCAACTATGCATATTGTGCCCTTTATTGTGCCATTGAAAGAAACCTTAGTTTCACTTCAAAATTTTAGTAAATGTTTTCAGGGCGCCAACACAATGAAACTACTGCAATGGTTCAAGTAAACAATTTCCCTTAAACTGTTAATTAAATGTCATTGCTCCTTCCTCAGACAACAACAACAACAACCAAAAAAGCTGCATTTAGAGCTCTACTAAAATCAGTTTTCCAGGTTTATAATGAATCCTTTAAAGAGTTCTTATGCAATAAATTAGCATACCAACGCCAAAAGCAAATTAGAGGACATGAGCAGGCTAGCCATCACTCTGACCACCAACGAAAAATCTCCATCTGAAAGTGAGATGTTATTCATAACCCAAAGCTGCGAGGCAAATCCTGAGAGAGCTCAAGATGCCCTACTAATGGCACAAAGTGATTGCAGCCCATTATGGAAAACCTCTGCTAATATTAAAGCTTTGATCTGCAAGATGTTAATTCAGTGAAAATACCTTTTAGCACTTGCCATGACAGCAGAATGCCTGACAACTGCATCAGCAAGATGTGCTAAAGATTACATATGATAGGTAGAAGGGAGGCAGAGACAGTGGTACTAAATAGCTTTTATCAGCATTAGTTTGGGGTAACAGCCTTCTCTGACTCTAACAGCTAACAGCTGAATGTATACTGAGGCATTTGATCAGAAAGTTCAGCAAGGCTTCAGTATCCTCCACCATAAGCACACTCAATCTAAGGAAATTAAGTTTACAGACCACTTATGTGAGGTAAGGGCAAAAGCTGAATACTGAAATTGCAAGACAAGGCTAATTACCTGTGTGTGACAACCGCATACAAAAGGTGTCTTGAAACAGCTTCCACTGGGAAACTTCACCAAGGCAATAAGGAAGTATATACACTCACAATGTTGACTGCTTGTAATAGAGGGAAACTGCAATTTCTCCAGTAGGATAACTATCTGGAGAATAAGGTCAAAATACCAAATTATTTTAACAAGTCTGAAGACGCATCCAGGAATCAGCAAAGCACTCAGAAAAACTTTGGCCAAGAAGCACAATAAATCTAGAGAAGACAAATGCACAAGTATCAAGTGGGAAAAACTCAGTGGCTGTTGCTTTTTTTTTTTTTTTNTTTTTTTGCAGTGAACAATATCTGAATGCAAATCAGTAATGCAATGCTGTTCAAAAAAAGGCTAACCTCATTTTTTGATTCATTGACAAGCATGCAAGTCATGATGACTGGAACAATATCTGTCATTTTTTCTTGCTACTGCTGGACTTCTTCATCCAAAAATGAGATCTACAACTAGATCACCTGGGATAAGCTCACGGAATTAAAATCTTTACAATTTACAAGCAAATGATTTTATTTTTTTAGAGATATGACCATTTGTCTCCTAGTCATAAAATATCATGAGATATGAGATATCATCAGCTCTTTTCCCATGTTAGAGCTGTTTCCCCATGTCAGTCTACAGAGGTAGGAGAAGAATCATCATTTTAGTCTGTGGCAAAATGACCTAGGGCTAATAATACTAGGAAAATCTTTCTAATTATTATGGTAATTTCATACTAAAACATAGCAAACGACAGAAATCTACTCAACTGTAGGTTCTTAAGAACAGTGCAGTGAACTCCTGAGACAAATGGTCATATTATATTTCCTTCAGCCTCAGTATGAGGGGTTAAGCTAGATGATTCCCGTGTCCACTCCAAACCTAGACTGGAAAACAGGGTTCTGACACATGCTTGAGGTTAGCTAAATTGCAAGGTTCTTTTCTTGCATCAGACACACGCATTCTAGAAAGCAGTTTCCAGTAAGACCATACCGGTTTTATTGCTGGCTAACACTACTCATAGACATTCTCATTCCGAATAATGAAACTAACTCTTAGCAAACTTTTTATACTCTGACAGCACTTATTTATTTTTAAAAATGTAAACATGAAGTAGGTGAAAAGAAAAAAATGAGAAGTTAAAGTGATATGCATAGGAAGCAAATTTTATTGATGTATCTGTGAGCTTTTTTCTTTTTTTTCCAAAGCAACACAAAAAATAAGAGGGAACTCTTGAATGGTGTGTAGATCTGGATATTTCCAATCAGCTACTATTTTTATTTTATTTTATTTAGGAATAAAAGCAAATATATATTACATGTTAAACTATATTATATTGTGTATAACAAGGTAACCATCATATTCTTCAAAATATAGCATAAGACTCAATCTCAAAATGTCAAAATCATCCAGCTTTTGTCTTCCTCCCCTTAATTAAAAAAAAGAAAGTGAAGAAACTAGTTGGCCTGTCTGCAGCCATTTCTAAAATCATTCACAATTGCATTTAGATATGCCATTAATATACTTTGAAAATTGGGATGTCAGACTTTTATTCTCTGGGAGATACTGTCCTGTTCCCCCTTTTTTCCCCCCCTTTCTTTCCTTTTACATACAAATACATCAGAGTTTTATAACATGACAAAACCTTCACATCTGGCTCATCAAAAGTGACACTAACAAGACAGTCATCTGATGAGATAATTTGCTCTTTACCAGATTTTAAAAAAGCATCACAGATACATTAAAAAAAAAACCATTTTGCTGTCTGCCAAACCCTATTCAATGAGTACAGTCCTCTTGACACTGAATAGTTTATTTTCATAAATTATTCCAGGCTGAATGTAATTATCTAAGTGACAGAATGTATACTCATGAGAAAACACAAGGGATCAATTTATTGCTATCTTTGTGATTATATTGTTAGCTCTCTGCTACCTTCACAGCTGCTGCTGTCTTCACAGTTAATATAGCTGTTTTGTATTAAAAACTGTGTATTAACATAGTACAAAGTTGAAAAGGAAGGGGCTGCTTTTCATTCTTATTTAATACTCAGAAATCTTGACTAGTTAGTCACAATACCATTGCATAACTGAGTTAATGTTGTACAGCCATTATATAGTATCTATTGGGTATATCACAATACTGTACCTTTTACGTTGAAAAACACTTCAACAGCCATTACTGTCATGCCGCACTGCTTTAAATTAAGAAAGACCATCTTTATATAAGAAAACCTTATATATTTTTTCTTTTTTTTTTTTTTTATATAGCAAACATTGTGGCAATCACACCGAGTGTTAAAAAGCACCAAACCTAGTAAATCATTCCTTGACTGTTCCTAATCCTGACAAGAGACTGTTAATTCATGCAACTCATCATGCAAAACAGAATTTCACAATCTCAACATACTTTATCTACAGAGATGAATGAGAAGAACAATTGAAAGGAACACAACCTCTTCTTCCTTAGATCATCTCTCCAGTCTGTCTTCCTAGTATTCAGAGCTGTAATAAAGGAGTGACTCCCCAAACATATTGTACGATTGACACACTCTATTAAAAAAGCACTGTATGGCAGCGATGCAATGAAAGTTTAAGATGTGCAAAGCAGTGTAAAACTAACCCCAGCAGGAACATCAAGGAGCATCATGCAACATCTAATGCATTAACCACTTTAAAACATAAAAAAGGAAATTGTACAAGATCAAAAGTTATGCACAAATTATCAGTTTTTATTGCCAAGAAGTCACACTTGCGAGCCATTTAAGTGGTCGTAATTTTCAAACATGTTAACATTTATCTATATTTGAACTCATTATCAATAGCTTTATTATTCAGATGGGTATGCTTCCATTGATCTGCAGAAATTCTGGACATGCATTTTTCTGATATGTGAAGTAAGATTAAGGACTAGACATAAAGAGTAAGACTGGAGTAATAGATAGCAAGTAGGTTCTTGTTACAAGTTGCCTTTGTTTTTTTTCTTCAGTGCGACTTTCATCTTTCATGTCAGGCAGTTGTACACAATTTTCTGTTAAAAATTATCCTCATTAAAAGAACATTCTGAAAACCTTATTGAAGGTAATCTGGAAATGACTGATGGGTTTTTCATCTCCTACCATATTAAAGAAATGACAACAGGGCACACTATGTATCATCAGCCGATTAGACTGTAGGTAGATAAGGATGACTTCCTAATCCATATGATTTATGCCACTGATTTGAAAGTATAAGATGTCTTCCCTGCAAAAATTCCATTATTTATTGCTTAACAACATGACACAGCAAAGACTGGGCTATGAGAATAGATATTAAATTACTTTCAAATCTTCTGATGCTTCTTAATACAGACACTTTTTTTTTTTTTTGCATTTTAAGAAATGACATATTTTGTGGTTTCACTCTTCCTTCTCACAATTAAATATTTCTTCATTGTGTTGCTACTTAGGTAGACCATCAGCATGTGTTTGCATCAGCAAACAAATTCTCCTGACATCTCAAGAGTCACTGGATTTTTCTCCACAATTTCATATTGTTGCTGCTGTTGGTTTGACTACCCCAGTACCAGAGCACCACACACAGTGGCATAGGAACTATGAACTCCTGCCTAAGTGCTTGCCAAAGGACCTCATAGTTACTATACGGCTGGCTGCAAACACTCCAACTTTCTATTACCTATTTTTTAATAACAAAGGTTTGAAGGAGTAACGGGAAATTTCAAGAAAGAACCCTTACTCTAAGGAAAGACATCAAAGTTTATCCATGAGGACATTCCAAAAATAGAGAGAAACTACAGAAAATGATGTTCGAGCAGAATACATGACATAACTCTTAAAAGTGAGGCAGTTTGGACTGTTCATAGTGAAAAAAGCTCAAATACATGTTTTAATGCTGTTTCAGTTTTGGTGACACTTTTTTCAATTTTGCTACAAATGGACCATTATTGTAGTGAAAATAAACCTATTTTACTATCAACTGCTTTAGCTCTTTTAAATAAATGCTAGTTTTTTCACACAGAAACTTTGTACGTTTCCTTTTACTTTCTGTACTTGCCCTCTCTGCTCTAGTTCTAGGCAAAGCAGTGACATTAATCCAACAAACCCCGACATTTTTGTAAAATGAGGCAATCTCACTTCCCCATTTCCTAACCTCCTTGTTCAGTACTAACCCCTAATGTCTCTCTTGCTCTGCTGCTTGTATTCATCACATCTATAGCCAAGATGGATTAGTGGAAACTTTAAAAAAATCCATTCATTTTCTACCAAATCACTTCCCTGCTACAGGTCACCAGAGCACTACACAAAACCTGATGTTGGTATACAATAGCTAGTGGGAATAGATAAAAGAAGGTACAACGATTTCTATCCATAGTAGAATTATTTCCTATACTATTTGCCACAATCTGTACAATGGACTTGGTCTAGTAGGACCCAGACCAGCAAGCACTGTAATAAAAAATGATGTCTCCAAACTGAGCAGACATTCAAAAAAATTCCTAAAACCAAATCCTTGGTATCCTTGTATGATATTATAAATGTTTCACAGTAGCTACATAATTAAATCATGCACTCTAAATTAGCAGTATCACCACTTTCTAGCCACAAAATGTAAGTGCTTTTAAGATGAAAATTGTATTTTGAGTGAGGAAAAAAGGCCAATTATATTTTGACTGTGGACAAAAGGTCAGGATTGATTTCTGCCCATATCCTTCTGCATCCCATCTGTAGAGCACAGATTACAGCACGCTGCAGAACTCCTGTGTGGGTGAAAGGATGAGATAGCGCCCCCAGCCACTAAAAGAGAACTAAATTCAACGATAACTAAAACCCCTTTCACTTCGGTGTTTTTTCAGTCATCTTTGGTGCTTTTTTATGAAGACCTCAGGAAACAGATTATATTTTTTTTTAATTATAAAGAATCTGCCTTACAGTGTCAAAGAAACGAATAAACAGATCATTTGTGAAGGAAGCAAAAGGCTCTGCTAGTCTGCTAATAAGCAAGCCTTGCGGCTGTCATTTAAACCACAGTCCTTTTAAAGACGCATGTGCTTTAAAGTTTTCATTATGTTATTGCTATTTTGAATTGGTCTTATTTCCATCAAGTTAGATATCTAACACCTTAAATTCACTCTTTAATTTACTTGCTTTCCTTAAAATAGAAAGCTGTATTTGTTTCCTTTATACAATACTTATTTTGCTAACACAAAGAACAGCTCATATAACTTCCTAAATCTCTAATCAACATCGACTTTGTTTTGCTTTGTTTAATCATCTAGATACCAAAGCCACAGCCATTCCTTGCCACTTAATAAGGCTAGCGTGTAAATAACAGTTGGCTCTCTAAAGGATTCAAAATCTATAAAAATAGTTCAGTGATAGTCATTAAAGTATGTCCTGCAGATGGCTGCATAATGTGGGATTCCACTTTGTTCTTTAGTTACATAACCTTCAATTTGTTTACTTTTTCCCCCTCTTGCAATTTAAAAAACAAATCAACAAATCAATACACTCTCAGTACTATTTTATACAGTTACATTTTCCCATTATTTTATGTTAATGTTTTATATTTTTAGAAATAGTTCAGTTAAATGACTTCAATACATTTCCAAATACTAATTTAGTTCAATCTGGGAATTACATAGATATTTATAATAATTTTACATACCTGAGACACAAAGAGGTTATGACTTATCTGTTTAGAGCCCACTGATACAGCCAGCAACAAAACCAAGAATTTTCATCATGATTTCAAGAAAAATTCCTGCCACTTACATAGCCTCCTCAGTAATCTCAGGCCATTTAGCTGTCTTCCTGAACAAATCAGTGCATTCTCCTCTCCTTCTAATTTCCCTTTGAGATCTACTTGCCACAGCACATCACTTAGCAAAGAACATAAGCAACTTTTTTTTAAAATACATATTATGTTCGAATTAGGACAAGTGATTTATACTTCCGTAGCTCACACTTTTAAGTGTTTAAAAAAGGTCTTAAAAACATACTGGGCTCAAGTCTGAATTTTATGTCACATAAGAATATTTGCAATTTACAATAAACCAAAAGCCTTCACGTGCACTGTTAATCTTGTGTCAGACAACACCTCATAAGAAAAAAAAAAAAGTGTCTCATCTCAGCAACGGAGACCATTAGACCTTGCAGATGACTGCGCTTCATAAAGACACTGCAACACAAAGAGCAGGCTAATTTTGAAAAATGCATTCTTCCTTTTTCCCTTGTGGAAGGAACCTCAACCTTGCTTCATTTGTGCCCAAGTGCAAAATTAGAAGATTGCTATGATGTATGAATAAATTCTTAGTGTTAATATGAAAATCTGCATGCCTTTGTATTTTTTTAAAAAACCTAATTTATTTAACAATGTTTGGGGCTACAAATAAGTTTCCCATGTTACTAATTATGTGTTCAGCACTTTTGGTTTTTTGAACGCTGTAAGTATACTTGCAAAGTAGAGACAACAGACACAAAACTTAAATACAGGGCTATCTTGAGCACAGAGGGAAGAATATCTTTCTAATTTAGACCGTTATTTTCAAAGAATATCTGGGACAATAAAAATAATGTCTGGACTTAGAAGAAAGTACTAATAGTTGGTAGATACAAAGCTGCTAAAGAAAAATCTCCGGTCTTTTGCAATATGTAAGAAATCACAATTTCTCAAGGATGTATCAACTGTAACAACAAATACAGAAGTAAATTTATTCTTTTGGGGTAGGGCAGAAATTTCAATAGTCTTTCTCTCTAAGTAACTTAATTAATTAGCAGGTTTCTACTGCGATTTCACAGACATATGGTCCCCCCATATAGGTTTTCAGTTCCCCTGCAAAGGAAAGTTTCTTCAATTCAATTTGCTTTTCTTTCTTCCTCCCACTGTCCCCCCAGAGTTTCTCTCCCTTCTACTCAGAAAATGAAAGCTCAGGTTTGCACAACATGAGGAGTTGTGCAAGCAATTTTATTTATTTTCAAAATAGCACGTGCAACAAAAACAGACTTTCAGTATGAGCTGTCTTTCAAAATAGGCAACTCTTTCTTTGCTCTACCCTAAAAGAAAACAAGGAAGGATGTTTATATGACATTTCTGAAGAGAGAGATGGTCACTAGCTCAATCAGGAAAAACCCCTGGAACACCTAGGCTGGAATCTGGGTCAGAGGCCCCTCCTGTATCTCCTCTCTCAAAAATAACAGCTTCCAGTGTACCATCTACTTTTTTGGATCTTTTTGATTTGGAACTGATCTTTTGATGGAATACTTGTGAAACAAAGATATAAACAATATTGAAAATATTGCCAATACTGATCTTCTATACATCCACTAAGGAAGGAAGACCAAAACCACTACTGAGATCAAAGAGTATCACAAATTTGCTTTAAGAAAAGAAGTGAGTTTTTAGAGACATAAAGCAATGGCAGCATTAAGCAGGTTTAACTTGTGATCTTCCACATGTAACGATTCAGAGATAGTGACCAAAATATGCTGCCTACTGAACTAAACTGGACCAGAATTTTGGAAATACTGCTTTTGACTTTGGCTTTCTTCAGCTTTACAACTCTATTTCTCTACCTGGTCCTAATGAAAAGAAAATCTTTGGTTGAACTGTTTGAAATGCCTACATCGAAAGAACTCTACAGAAGCCAGATACTCTATTTACTTCATTTTAAATTTCACTGAAGAGCTGTTCTGAGGATAAATGTACCTGATAGTAAGAAGAGGTCAGCAAGCTGTTTGAAAATGGAATTCCTTCATGTTTAATAGGCAGCAAAGCTTCTAACTGTGCAAACAAAAAAGAAACACTCTGAAACCATTGTTTATCTTGACTTCATGGCAATTATTTATACTAACTTCACATGTATTTAATTAAGGTACACTTCATTTTTCTTTATAAGATACTTTGCTAATTTTCTTCATTAAAATTTGTAGGTAGTCACCTCAGTACATGTTTTTCAGAACAAAATAGCAAAAATGGATTAAATTATTTGCCTACAGCTTGCCAGAATAAACTTTTCAAGAAAAAAAATCCTCAGATCTGACAGTGTAGAACAATAATTTCTAAAACACAGCTCTTGCCTCCATTCAATATGGCTTTACAAGATAGTAATTCCTCTTTAATCTCTTCATACAGTGAATTCTACCTTCATTTTCATTTTATTTGATTTATTATATTATCTTTCATATGAAAACAAATTTTCTTGAAGTACATTCAGAAAAATGCAACATACAAGCTAAATTCTGTTACCAATGCGCAATGCACATGCAAAACCACGAACAAGACTACGCAGCAAGACTATGTTGCATTTACATAAAAATAAGAACCAACTGAATAAGAATATTCCATTTTGATACCAAGATAAGAAATGGCACATAATTAATCAAGAATGCAAAATATTTGAACTAAAATGCTGGGGAAAAAAAAAAAAAAAAAGGTAGGAAGTGAGCTTTGTCACTATAAACCACTGTTAGTGTCTACAGCCTCACTGCTAAAAGCAAGAATATTCAGAGCTGTCCAATGTTATCAAAAAATGGTTCTTTAAAATATACAGCAAATCAATATAGATTTCATTATGGAAACTTAAAACTCTTTCAGGCTTATGCAATTTAAAGTATTCACCTGTGATAAATATAGCTTATTGCACATTTTTCTTCTGACCTACTTCAAGTATTTGAAGTAAAAATTACTTGCCAAAGTAAATCTAAATTCTTAAAATATGTTGAGGGAACATACTGTAATTCAACCATCTCTCTAAGCCTCAGTTCAGTTGAATCGTCTGTAAAAAAGTTAAATAAAAATAGCAGATGCAACTTCAGTATGACCCTGCATCTTCTTCTAATTTATATAAAAAGAGGAGATGTTTATGTTTCTTCATCCACCGAAGTCTTTGTGATACAGGATCTCATTTCATCATGTTATCTGAATTATAGCATTATCTCTCCCTACTGGGCCTCTTGTGTGGAATAACAATGTCAGCATGAACTCTTTACTGAATTTAGCTTTCTGGTCGTGTTATCACAAATTGGTTTGAGTACACAGGCTGCAAAAATGGAGAATGACAAATCAAATAACCCACAGAGGAGAAGAAAGCTTTAATAGCTTCTTGCCTGTCGACTGGTTATTATAAGATGATGACAAACAGCATTACACTGGTAACTTTTCTAGACATTTGAACCATGCTTTAGAACACATTAACTTGAGATCATATTTAAAAAGTCACGGGTCTCAAGAGATGAAAAATCATGCTAGCAAGTCCACCTACATTAGGAGATTATTATTGTTATGAAAAATGACACTTAATGAGAGTCACAGACTTAAAAAACTACTAAGTCAAAGACTGAAAACTCTGGAACTACACTCATCTAGCAGTCTAGTGGTATACCTATTAGCTGCAGTGTTAAAACTAAGGTAATAATTCTTTTTTTTAGAGGTATCTCTTAATGGAAAAAGCTATATCCCAAGCAAGCAACTTTGGTTTTCTGACTTCTGACCTTTAATTTCCACATTATGTGGAAGGAATAAAAATTAACAGTATAGTAAGTATATCAGAAATTCTGCATACGTGCAGTGTCAGCACCAGAAAAAAATGTATTATATCATAAAAGTTCATTTTTTCTTCCCATTTCAATGCTCTTTTTTCTAGAGCATTTATGGAATATGGGCTCCCTCCAGTGGTAAAATTAACATTCAAAACCTTAACACTTGTTTATGAGCTTAATTGTACAGTCTAATAAACAAATTAAGAGTCACACACATTGAAGGCTAAGAGTTCAAATCCTTTTTGGGATAGGACTTTTATTTATAGTATTTTTCCTTTCTAATTATATCAGTTATAGACAGCATCTTTAATCATTTTATTAAATGCCACACAAAAATAACCTTTCAACGTTTCAAGTTTCAAAACAAACCTTTCCCTCTGAAGACCTTAGTTTTTTAAGTCAAGCTAGACCTTAGTGAGAAGAAAATACATGATCTGATAATTTATGCACCCTACATTTCACCAGTTACACTGTTAAAAAAAAACAACAAAACAAACAAACAAAAAAACCCAAAAACAACCAAACAAACCAAAAACCCAACCAAAGATATTTACACACAGTGCCAAAGCCTACAGAGTATGACTGGCACCTCAGAAGAGTGCACTACAAATCGATAAACTGAATTCTTCAGGGAAGTGGAAGACATCTCTTCCAATTCTGTCCCAGCTTTGCTCTGTTTTCGTCCACCCCAAAACGCAAGATACGCTTTCATTCTTAGAGTCATACCAATTCCAGATGCTGTGATTCATTTAAGTGAGTGTTGGCTTTGTCTAATTCCAGAGACAACGGAGCTTACGAGAAAGCTGCTAACTTTATTAGGGCTACTTTTACTTCCTGATTTGTTCACTATGAAATACTTCTATTTGCAAGCTTCACTGCATTTTGCTTTCTATTTTATTCTACACTACTTCGGTTCTCTCTATACTACACAGCATTGTATGTCTAGTAAAGAGAGAGCCACCTTGGTGAACTGACTGCTTGGAACCACAAAGCAGTTAAGACACAAACTAGCAAACAAATTTTAAAACACATAATTTAGTTTGCTTTTCTAGAACTGCTTTTTGCTTGAACGGAACAACTATTATATTTTGATTCTCATTACAAAAATGAAGGACTGAAACAAATAGTCATTAAAACTTATGGTAAGATCCCAATGAGTGAAATCACTAAGTCATAAAAGGTAATGCTAGACCATCACGAGTATGTTGGCTCTCCAGGGAGTACTCTCCTTTGAATGTACCTCATGTAGAGGTTTTACTTTTTATACAAGGAAATGAGAAGCTTCAACACACAATTTTCTTTAATTTTATAGTCTATATTATGCCTACTATGAAACAAAATGGTGATTCAAGTATCAGCATTCCAGATAAAAAGATCTGAAATTACCCAGTGGAAGAAGCAACTACATTTAATCATAGTTTTTGTGTTGATTTTTTTTTTCTTCCTGTAAAAAACAATTAGTAACATGTTGTTAACTTCTCTTTGGCAAAAAAAAGTAAGTAAAAACAAGTAAAATAAATAAAGGCAATTTCTCCTCTCCCCATCAGCTTGAAAAAGAAAATAAAAATCAAGGGCATATTGGCACGTGCAGTATTTGTATAAGAGATTAGTGAGAAGAGGATAAACTAAATATAGGCAAGTAAAGCAAGATACAAGTGGAGCTATTCTGGCCAAAATCTCAGGAATCATAAATTCCAGCACTTCTTGAAGAACGATGTCACCTCAATTGTGACTGGCTTCCTTAGATTCTTTGAAACATTTAAGCTATTTTCTAAGGAGGGAAGAGGACATAAATTTGGCATTTGCCACTCATTTTAAAACTGTGTGGATTTTACCTGTGCAGCTGCCCCAATTTTATAAATAGATATGCACAGGAAAACACTGCAAATGCTATCATACTTCAATACAACCTAGTACTTAAATTTCTCTCATCTATCAGCATATAACGCATGTTTTAATGTAAAGCAGAACCTTTCATTTATTCACAACCCCATTTCCTACCAGTTACGTTCACAAATCACACTTTCATACCTTCAGCATCGCTCCCAAAAAAGTTCTTCTACTTTAATACTTTGATATAGAAGATGACTCACAGAGATGAATTTATGGGCATCCTAATAGATAACACAAAACCATGCATGGAGGGGGTGGATCTCAAAGAATTCATAAGCACTGTTTCATTGATCTTAAATTGGTATGTGTGACTTGGGAGTGTTAGCAGTTTGGTAGCAGGCATCTGAGGCATGGAAACAGCTGCTTTAAGCTACCCTCATGTATTGAATGAACATATCAATCAACCAGCAGGAACCCGTTTAACACCCCTCTCTTTCACTAGGATTTCTTCCTGACCTTTGCCCAGCCGGGTATGTCCAGTAACCAACTCATCATCCTTTGAAGTCAATGCTAGAATACCAGTGACTAACACAAATCAGATTGAGAGAGGAGACAGATACAATTGGACCATCCACTCAAATTTTGTCACAAAGGCAGAGCTGATCTGAGACACCATCAGTGGCAAAAATAATGGCTGAATATTCTCTTTCCATATAAAGTCAGATTTAGAAATGTTTTTAACAGAATGCTCCAAGTTACCAGCTGTGTGATGCACAATCAAGTAGAAAGGTGAAGGTCCTCAGAGATAAGCTACCAGGAGCACAGGTTGCTTCCATTTTTCCCTAGAACAACAAGCAGGTGGAAGTTTCTGCAAGCCTCGGGAAAAAAATTCTGATACCAGAAACTAACAGAAGAGACACAGTGATGTTCCTCCTCTGTATCACTGACAAGGCACAGGAGATTAAAGCATAGCAAGGACCCTCAGGAGAGCAAGAACAAGAGAGTGGCAGAAGCCTAGAGAATAAAGGCGCAGGATGATACCAGAAGCCCACAGACTACAAATCACAAATGGTCTGCTATGGATCACTGAAGGAATGAAAACTTGACAGCTGGCTAGAAATGGGTTTGAGACAGTAAAAAGAGAACAACGAATTTGTGTATGACACATGTAAAATATCCCACATGCTGTGAAAATAACGACAAAGTGCATGAGAGTTGCCGACTGCTCAAGAATAAAAACAAAGGAAGAAGAGAAAGGGACGAATGGCTTCAACCTTATTTTCTCCAGTAAAAGCACCATGCTTGATTTATCCGTGCAAGTCTTCCCTTACCTTCAGCAGACGACACACTCTATTTTTTTGTTTGCCATTCACCTCATTTGTCACTGCAGCTCTATGGTCATCATTAAAATAATCCTTCTGCTATAGTACTGGATTAAGTAAATATGAATTTTAAAAGGCAGTGCATATGCAGGTCTGTATTTTGCTCCAGCCTTCCCATGTGATAAATTGAATGATTTCTCAATACCAAGTAACACTAAACTTCAGCACAATAAAGGGCATAAGATGACCATAAATGCATTAATTCACTTGTGAAATATTTGGTGATAACATTAGACTTCTCCCTGTTTCCTTCACTTACTTTGCTAGGAACAGATACCACCCATCATTTCAAATCTTGGTCCACTGCTTGGACTCTGTTAACATACCCTTGAAAGGAGTGGCATAAAGGGAACTTGTATTTAGGAAATAACTTAGTGTAAGTTCACTTTCAATTTCTTGGTAACACGGACTGAATGCTTAGTGCTTCATGAACTTTAATTTACTATTACTTTCTTGTAGCTTGATCAGAAAGCTTAACCAGAAGAAAGCAGTGATGATACACAGCTATAGCAGACAGTGAGTTCCTGTGACCAGAAAAAAAAGCTCCTTAGGAAAGGTGGCGGAAAAAGTAGTCTATGGGACTCTCTATAGACCAGTGACTACTGTTATCACTGAGGGAAATCTGATTTGAGTCAAATGAGCATTTAAGCATCATATACATAGTGGATTAGCTTTAGAACTGGGATTACAGGTGCTCTATTACAATAGTATATAAAGATTATGACACTCTTCTAGGATCAAGTCCCTGTGAACATAATAAGAGATTCAATGTAATGTTTCTTGACTTAAGTGAATGACCCAACTCCAGGGTTAACAAGTAACTTGAAGAACAGTGTTTTTCAGCAGTTCAGTCAGAACATACTTTTCAAGAAAACACATATATCAGCTCTTGTGGGGTAACAGCAGAGAAACTCTTAGACAGTGAATTCTCATTGCATGAAAACAGGGTAAGAGCTCTGTGACTGTGGGCACTTAGGGAACAGTGTAGAGAAACTGTATACATGAATTTATTCTGTTTGTGCTCTCCCTAGCCAGAAGCTATATAACTGCACTAGTACCTGATTCAGTGCATCTTGCCTATTACCTTAGGCTTTACTTTTATGCAAACTACATCTATGTGACTTCTGGCTCACTCTAAAAATAGGCAGACCAATTTTCTACCTATCTGCATTCAAAAACGATCAGTGTCATACTATTCGGTGCCCAAAGCTTTGAGAACTCGGTGCATCATACAAGGAGGTTGCTTTTAGTCTCACTGCAGCGAAGAGCCTGACAATCCGATGAAACTTCACTTTCTTTCAGTATATGGCACAGAATAAATCCTCATTAATATTAATGTGGCAGTTCATACACAAAGAGTAAAATGATATGAAGGGATAGCACTTAAAGAAAGAATATAGGTCACTGATCTTACTATGTTTTTATCATCTCATGGTTATAACAATCTCCTGACTAGTTACAACATAAAATTTTACAGCTCACAAATGTCTTAAAAATTAAGCGCTCATTAAATGGCATTTATTTTTCTGTGATAAAGTTCTACTGAATAAAAGACACACAATTTTGAATAGATGATAAATATTAAGAAACAAATTTACTAGTAGGTTCTGTACATTTAAGAAATTCAAAAAATTAAGTCAATGTTCTTATCAGTCTTAGTTTCAAATGTTACAATGCCGAAACTGCAGAAAACTAATCTTTCTAAAAGTTACCTAAGGTTCCATTTTGATAGTTTATGACCTACATGCTGAGCTGTG
The DNA here is from genome assembly GCA_013400375.1 of Thinocorus orbignyianus. Lineage (NCBI taxonomy): Eukaryota > Metazoa > Chordata > Aves > Ciconiiformes > Thinocoridae > Thinocorus > Thinocorus orbignyianus. Next base: position 689,192 of record VXBW01006824.1, read on the forward strand.
TACCACATCACATACTCCATCTTTGAATGTAAATAAATAGGCATTCGTATTTTTCATTTTTAAAAAACGAAAGAGCAATGATATTCCATGAAACCTGCCTATCAATCCAAGTTGAAACCTCAAATATTTGCCTTTCTGCACACAGATTAGAACTCTTACTTCATAAGGATTAGTACTTCAGGTTTTCTTCTCTTATCACAATGTAAATTCATTGTGGACTCATACCTCATATTAATATATCTGTTAAGTTTTTCTCTTCAGTAGTTGTTAAAATCAGGATCGGCTTTGTTGGTGGGTTATTTTTATTCACAGCCACATTAATGCAAGTCCTAAACTAACCAATTTGCATTATGTAGCCTTTCATGCAGTTTGCACAGATTTACAGCTTGGTTGCTTTATCTAGTCTCATGCCTGTGAGCAGCTGTTAGGCATTTAGCTAACCTAATTCTAATCCCCAGGGGGGTTCTGGTTTGTCCATTGAAAAGTAGATGCGTGGACCACAGTTTACCATATGAAATACCTATGTCACTCCTATCTATTTTTTTCTTCATGATTCTGGATCCAAAATTTTTGTGAAAAGGTTCATTAGAATTGTCTGAATAACTGGAGTGTATTGGCTACAGTTTGCTCCTAGGTTTAATTTTCTCATTAGTACGTTTAACATCTCATGTAGTTTTTAAGACTATCAAGGGTTAGTAAGCAAAGATTTTTTTTTTAATATAGTCAATCTACATGAGGCTGTAAAACATTTTCTGTACAGTGGTTTTGTTTCTTCTGCCACTTAATTTTTTTTCTCTTATCTTTTATGACACTTAAAGAAATGAAGGGAAAAGAAAAGATTAAATCTTCCCTTGTTTGATTGTGTCCCTGCCAACAGATCATATCTGCAAAAGACCATTCAGCTTTCTCATTAAAATTCACAGTCCCTAGATAACTAAACTTAATTGGTGAGAAGTCAAGGAACATAATTGTTTAAATTATGAACGTTTCTAAAAACAGCGCATTATGATGAAAGTCATCTATTTATATTGCACCATTTCATTATGATTGTACTTTCAACGGGTATTTTATCTTGCTGTTAAAAAGGTAGTAAAGTGAAAACCTGACAAAAAAGAAACAGTTTAATCTGCTGAATACTAACAATCTTCAAAGCAAATTTATTTTCACATAGGAAGTGAATTTAGATTTTTAAAAGTTAATGCATTTTTTCCTAATGCTATTTATATACTTTAGTACACAGCTGCTTGACAGCTAATAAACAAGCTTATATTTAAACAAGAAGGTAAAATAAAGTACTGGCTATATAATAGATAGAAATTCTGCCTCTGAGCTTCAGAAAACAGCTCACTTTAATAATGAAATCACAAACTTGAAATTATAAAAATTACAGGCCAGAAGAAGATTGTGCTCCCAGTTAAATTGATGGCAAAACTGCCCAGACCATCTCCTGCCCCATCTAGCTAAGCCATAGCCCGACCTTAATCAAATCACACTCTTATGAAATAACTGGCTTGAGCTGACCTCGCACATCTTTCCTTTGTAATCTAATGTGCCTAGCGAAAGCTGGTATCAGTCTCTCACTAACCCACTCTGCACACTCTTCCTAAGGCTTGTTCACCATTTGGCATGAATTTACTGGTGAATGGCAGAGAGAGGGCCATTCACTGCCTTTGTGCCATCAGCATAGGTCACCGAGCCACAAGTCTTTTGGTAAAAGGCTGGGCATCCACTGGCACCCAACTGCATGGGGCTGCAATGCATCTGCACAAATTTGACCCTTGGAAAAAGTTTTAAGTGGATAGGGAAAAAGCGGGGAATGAACCAGGCAGTAGGAGCACCATCTTCATCCCTCACCTCCCCTGCAGAGATACGTTCTGTTTTCAGTTCCAGTTTGTCAGGGAATCAGGCTCCCTGACGCAGACGGTAGCAGTAGCCTAGAACAAAGTCTGCCTTTACAAAGTCTAACTCATATTTTAATTCTAATAATCCAGACAAATTTCTTCAAATCCAGTTAACGACTGACCTTAAGTTAGTTAAACAAGAGTCTGGACTCGGCATTAGCAAGATGAACTCAGGAGTCCTATTCTGCTGGTCACACATGTATCAGCCTCAGAGATGAACAGCTGCCTGGGATTTTGGCAGGACTGACAAATCTCCCTGTAGCTGCCTTCACTCTCAGTGAGAATTTCTCACACCTGTGAAGATCTTCACTGTTCCTGAAACACTGGATGTATGTATCCCTGGACCGTGCCAGTCTGATACGCTTCCTGGCAAGACACAGGGCCAGCTAAGCAAACATATGTTCCTTCTGTCCTGCTAGCATTTGCTAACCAGATGGTATTCAACGAATGCAAGTCGGTGATTTTCTCTGTTCACCCATCTGTCCTCAAATTCTCACAGCTTCAAACAAGTACAACTTTCGTCTCTAAACATTAGGGTTCAGTGAAATACAAGTTGGCTACAGCAAAATAACAGTATGGCCAGGTATACACCCCATAAGTAAAAACTCACACAAAAAAGTAAATAAAGCTTCCTAACCTGTTCTTGATTCATTTCCTTGCAATTTCCAATGCAGTTGCTTTGCAGCATCACTTAGTGTTCTGAAATCTACTGAATATTGTTTGTGCGAGATTATCATTTACCAGTTTACACCGCTGCATTTATTCAGGCAAAGAAAAAAAAAAATGAAGTAAAGCCACCAAAATTACTTTCAAAGTAGACTACCACGAGTATTATTTCACCCACTTAAAGCACTTCATCTTAGTTTTCACCCCCATTTTATACTGCTGAGGAGAGAGCCAGCAATGTTAAAGTGGAATTTTATTTTCAAAAATAGACACATGGATGTCATTCAGCTGGGCTTTACCCTCTTAACTACCAATCTATTATATAGTACAGAAAACATACCCTTCTCCCAAGGACAGTATCTTCCACAAAAAGGTTAACTGATTCAGATTTGGATTTTTAATTAAAATTGTTTTATTTGTAATAAAATTATTTTGATCAATCAAACTTGTAACTCAATAGCTAAGGGCAGAGATCTCCACGAAACAGCGGATCAACTGTTTTCACTTTGCCAGTGCAATAAGGTTTGGAAAGATGTGGCATGATGAAGAACCAAGAGATGAAGAACAGGGTATTTGTCACTGCATCATTTGAGCACTGCAACATCAGAAAAATAATTTTAGAAAGAACAATTGAAAAACTTAATATTTTTTTCCCCTGAGCCTGCACACTTACTTTGCATTATTTAATACAAATGCAAAAATATAACCTTACTTTGCTCACTGCAAAGACTTCATCCTTCTGACTTTTCAGAGGGACAATGAAAGGTTTCACAAAATCTCTGGGAAATTATATTTTTTTAAATTTTAGGAGTTACTACACTTACATACATGCATATAAAAATATATCTAATTTCTATGCTATCTTAAAAGTCAAATATTTCTTCTTTACCTTCTTTCTTCTATTTCCAACTATACTTGTAAAGCTAATTTACCGGCTCCAATCTTTATTCTTTGACTGACCAAACACACAGACAAAGAAAAGACCAAAGGAAATACGTTTCTACACCAATAAGGAGCACTTCTCTCTTCATTTTCTCCTGTTCTGCTGATCCTGTAGTCCCTAGGATATTATAGAAAAATAAACATATGTTTTACTAGAAATGACAAAATCTCTGGTTTCTAAAATGTTTACAGGTTGTCTGCCTAAGTTTTATCCAGTCACGGAAAGGGGTTGTTCCACTTGAAAAAAAACTAGGAATTATGATTACATCCCCTATTTTTGAGTAGCTACAATTAATATACATGCATTAAATTTTTACATATAATTTTGTAACCAGTGACAATTGCTATTACAGTAGTCTCTTGGACAGACTATTACCATTACAAGGACTTTGCTATTTAACTCCTTCTCAGTATTTCATAGGAAATTAATTTTATGGTTTTAATTTCAGTTTCCATTGGACAAGTATCTATATTATCTCTAAACCAAATCAAACAAGCCCCTGTTAACTGGCAGTCACTGACACAATTAAGAGATGAATACTGAATAGCTCACACGTCTAGTGACAGCTTTACACGCTCCACAAATATCTTTCTACTGCAGTATCAACAATTAGCACTGATGATTTCAAAACCATTGAATTCATTCAAACCTCCATATGCACAAAGACAGTTCAAGTGCACAGAATGTTATACTTGCAGTACAGTGGAGTACGCTGAGACTCAAATGAAATGAGCAATGAAAATTCAGCAAATGAAATCCAAATTTCTTGACAGTACGATGACTGCAACGGGGACCAGATTTTCAGACTCGTTAGCAGGTCAGACAGGGGCTTCCAATTGGGAGTCTGAAAGCAAAGTTCTTAAGATGCATTTTAATTTTAATTGGTGCTCCAAAATGCAGATAAACATTTTGCATAATTAACAAAAGGAGCTAAGTTAGATGCCTAAAACAAACTGAAAAGCAATCTTCTGTGCCTGTCAAAGCAGCTAGGTGTCCTTTGTAACCCAAAGGTTAAGCTATTTGGATCTCTGGGCACCTGAGTATCTTACAAAACCTGGCTTTCAATGCCTGGCACTCCCTCATTTCACTCTTTTCATTAAGAACTGTGCAATTTAGAAATTTTTTATTTTTTTTTTCCTTTTCCTCAGCTTGTGAGATATGAAATCGACCTGTTTCGAGAACTTAAATTCCTTGGGCATGTGTTTCCTCCATTAGTGATTTAGCAAACCTCTTCTAAAGAGTATTTACATGCAAATGATACCTTTAGCTGTCAGTGCAGTATGAGGACACCTTTGTACTCTCCTCTCACAACAAGGAGAGTACATGAGTCGAACAAGTGAAGCACTGATAGAAAAAAATGGCTTATTTATGATACAAGAAGGAAGTAAGCTATTTTAATCTTTAAATGAGGTGGCTATGCCTTAGAAACGCTCCATTGGGAAAAAACTACTATATATTATATTTATATGTGCACAGCAAGTGTACTGCTGCTCAAGATGTTCCAGTGTCATTGCTAGAAGGGAGAATGATCTATGATGATGTATCTGGGTTGACAACTGAAGGAGAAAGATAAATACTCATCTGTAAAATGTTCTGTGCATGCACAACCTATGGTACTACATTATACGTCAAACGCTTTGGCCTGAGCTGAATAAAATATGATCTACAGCTGGCATTTATTGTACCTGACAGTTCAGTAAATCTGTATTTTGGTCCTATAAGAAAACAGAGCAGTTTTGCTATTCACCGGGATCTTATGAAAAAAGGTTATTTGCCAGTGGTTAAGATTAACCCTTAGGAAGGCCAGCAAGTGATTTTAGAACATACTTGGCAATTTCAGAGGAAACTATACCAGAAACTTGAACCACCGAAGACACCAAACCTTTCAACACTTGTAAAATAATTTCTTGGAACCAGTTGCTTTGCCTTAGCAGAACTGTTCACAGTACTTCCACCTGTCACTGAACGTAACATGGGAGTGAGGATGCAGTACATATGATGAAGGGAAGAAAAGAAAGTATGCATTAGATATTATATACTATATCAATACTTACATTTTGGCAGATATAGTCTAAGTGGCTCATATTTTTTAATATTTAAATTTAAATACATTTTGCTTTGATAGGGAAGGTAAGGGAAAGAGATTCAAGAACAATTTCAATCAGATGAAGATAGGCATTAGATGAGAAGATTTGCAAAAACTATTTTAAGCTCATGTATGCAACCCTCAATGTATTTGAATTTTAAATAAAAATACTTCAGTGATGCAACTAGTTTACATGATTATCTAAAGCTTATGCAAAACACACAGCTCTACTTGAGGATAAAAAATAAGCTGGAAAATGTCAAGAAGGCAGCCTCTGCCAGATAATTGTAGGTCTGTTGCTTAACCAGCAGAATACAAAATTCAGGGCACCAAATTAAAGTAAATCATACGCCTTCAAATTTGAAAAGCTATTTAAGTTTTTGATGTAATCACAAGAGTAACAGGAACTCATTTCACTGGCAAAGTATATATCTACCATTAATAACAACAGAAATATTAACCACATATTTCAAATATTAAACAAAATTATGGAAACGCAAGGCATGTTTTTCCACGAAAAGACAGACTGTTTACTAGTATGAAAACTGGCCTTTTTCGGTGATACTCTTATGAAGAATATTTCTGCAGATAGAAGTACTAGGAGTGCTAAGAGACAAATAAAATCCTATTTTACAAAACTCAGTAAAGAAGTTTGATTTTGAGAAAGTAATTTTTTTTAATCAAAACCTCCTCTAAATTAGAAATGCATTTTTCTACCACAAATGTTGATCAGTTTCATAAAATGCACATGAAGACTTTTTGTGAATTATTTGAAAAAAAAAAAAAAGTGAAATTCAGAAGTACAAGAATTGTTTAAACACACTAATATCACAGTTCCACCAATGTGATCTTCATTATAAATTACTATGATACTTTTATAGTAAAGCAAGTGACACAGATTGACTCAACATGCATTCATAAAAAAGGTAATGTCCACACTTCCTGTCATGTTCCAGAAAAACTGAAGATACAATGGAACAAAGATCTTCTACTCAAGACAAGAAACTAGAGATTTCAAGGGGGTGGGGGGGGAAACAACAAACCCAACCAGTCCCATCCCCCTACCCCCCCAAAAAGAAAACCTAATAAAAAAAGCCCCCAAAACCAAAACCCCCACCTTCCCATTTCTTGGGAGAGTTTTCCTAAGGTTCCATAACTTTAATTATGACTGCTCCTTGTTATTTTCAAGTTTTGAAGTTTATTTCCCTTTTCTCTTGAATAAAGTAATAAGATTATCTCTACAAGCTGAAAAGCATGATCCTAATATAAAGGGCAACATTGGTAAATCAACTTAAAAAGTGACATATGAATCAGCGATTCCCATTCAAAGAAAAAAATCACAGCTGTTCTAGGTCTGCATGTCCTTACTGCAACTACAAAAAGGGGATTTCAATTTTAAAATATTTTATTCAGAAGATAGTGAGTTTTTATTATTATTCAGATCAGCCTTACCCACATTTTGACAAGTTGATAACAAATTAAAGTATTGTGAAAAGGCGGATATCATAGCTGTCACTTTTCATCAATAGCATCTGATAATGTCATGTCCTAAACGAATAAAGTATATTACTGCTTTCTACACAGTTTTATAGTTTACACCACAGAACACAGTCAACAACTCTGTGATGAAGAAGGTATATTTCAAGATATTTTACGACTTCTCTGACTGTGCCAAACCTGGATCAATCAAAATCAGTCAGAGTCTTTGGTGTTTGGCTGAGAATTTACATCCTCGGGAATAAAAATATGCCTTTCAAGCACACTATGAAGAGTATAAACCAATAGCACATTCTGCCTTACTTAACTGGTTACATACCTCCCAAACAGAAGTAAAAATCTCCTAACAGCCAAAGTAAAACAATTTATCAAAATTAAGTTTTACGGGGTTTGAGCTCCTACATGACTCAGAAACCAAAGAGTAATACGATTTTTTAAGTGCTTTGTGTACAGACACAATTCTGATGATGCTTTCAGGAATTCCAAATGATGTCTTACGATTAACATTAGGAGAGCTATCATTGAAAGTGATTCAATTAAGTTACCCCATATGCCATACAGGGATCCGTGCCTTATATATAGGCTTATTATGAATGTGTATGTTCATTTACAAGCAAAATCCCAGTGAAATGAGTGGAACTACAAAAATAGTAGTTACTGCTCTTTTTATAGCTTTGCTGGATTAGAACCTTCATTTTTAAATACTGGAAGAGGGGAAGTTGTGATTTTTATCTTTAAGATAGAGTTCTTAAAGTTGTAGTTTAAAGCAGTGCTTCTAAACACATCATCAGAAATAATTATAATCAGCTTTAATATAAAAACAGCATCACAAATGCTATTTGCAATTGTCAAGCCTGTTTTAAATTAGCTGAAATGATGACTGTAGTTATTATCAGTAGTATTAAACTGCACTGCCTTAAATCACTTTATTGTATAGTCCACCATCATTACAAAGATCAGCAATAATTAAATAATGATCAAAGAGTTCATTGTTATCTGCAATCTATACCAACTGTAGATAGTAATAAGGGCAAGTACTTGAAGTCAGTTGCTGATCATAGATTTTTGACTAAATCCCATGACTTCTAAAGGCAGTTTCAGATTGACAGCACCATCTCACAGCTAGTTTTTGATGTAAATGACAGATCGGGTACATAAAGCAAAGTGTTCTGTCTGGAATTGAGCAACAGAGAGATACTTGTGGTCAAAACACCACCTAAACCGCTGAAATGAATTATCACTATGTATGGGAGTGGGAGGGAAGAGACAGAGAAACATATTTTCAAGATGTATTCATAATAAAAAAGACTAGGCTTCTCAAAAAAAAGAAGTCAAATTTGGGTTTTTCTTTCTATGGCTTCAAAAGGAAATAACTTATCATAGCACAAACAGAAGTCAGGCATAAAGAGAGAACTGTGTTTCAGGAACTGATGGGTAAGTTCACCAGACAAGTTTGTCAGAGGTTCATTTCCAAGAGAAATATTATCTTTCAGTAAATTTTTTACTAATGTTTGCAAGGGCATAATGAGAGTTCTCTTCAGACTACATTACTATTCCTCATGTAGATGATAATATGAGAACCCTTTATGAATTCCTAATCTTGGGATAGCTCAAGATATACAGTGTACATTCAAGAAGACAGACAGAAAGAAAACACATCTGGATCAGAAACCACTATTAAGGAGTATTTAATTAAAGTCTGGATATTCAAGTAATAGCTTCTCCCTGAATTTATATAAGCACTGTTTGTGTCTTTTCTCATACTTCTATAGGCACTGACCTTAAAACTTTACACTATAAAAATCATTTTCCATATGAAAAATAGTCAAATTAGTATTGCTGTATTCTCTGTAATTAATACAAAAAAATAAACCTATGAACCACAGAAATGAAGATTTGTGTTAGGAGCATCTGGAGAAATGCCAAGAGAAGCCATGTGTTGACCCTGGTGCAGGGTAGAAACCAAGGGGATTCATGTATCCTGGAAGTAACATAACTAAAAATATTTTGTGGAATCTCAAAAATTTTTCACCTGCCCTGATAACACTAGTTCAACAGTACTCATATATTTCATATGACTTTACATTGAAGAACTAGTCCTCAAAATACAATGTCATATGTATATTAATGATGACGTAGACTGGAGTTCAAGACTTCAGAAAAATCAAGACAAAGAAAGTATCTATGATGCAGAACATTTTCAATGACAACCTCCTGTTCTGCTATCTGTTCCTCATAATCTCCATTTTGGTACTGTTTGATATTCAAAAGATATTACAGATATTTACTTGTTCCATTGTTCCACTGATCTAAGTTCATTGAATTCACCTATGGATCTATTTGACATAATACTAGAGACTTAGTGTTAGGTTTGTGTCACAAGCTTGAGATTTGTTTTTTATGATTTTTTAAAACTCGAGTCATTCCCATATTTAATATATTAGGTGAAAGGTCACCAAAGTCATCAACAACATAAAGAACCATAACAGATCGCAGATCTCTCAGTAGAAAGAGATATTTGTATTATTTTTCATCTTCTTTTGATGACTTTAATCAAGATTCGTGCTGGCACAAAACAGTCACACAAAAGGTGTCTGAAGATTTTAAAAAACCTCCAAATTTGAAAGTGAATGAAAGTTCTGTTTTTGCTGAAAGCAGCATAGGATGAAGGCTACCTAAACTGTTTATGCTAAAGATGTGTTTTCTTATTTGATCCTCCTTAAACAGAGATTTAAATAAGTTTTCCATATACTAAGAGCGTATAGCACTTAGTATCTTCAGAAAAAAAAAACACCATGACTTTCAGGGGAAAAAAATTCTTCTAACCTGAAGAGGTCTGTCCCCAAAGCCTGAAACAGGTCTGAAGAGATTCTTAATGCATACAGTCCACATAAGTCTGTCAGATCACTCCTGAAAATTGACCTAATGAGCTTTAACAGCAATATCTGTATCCAAAAAAAACCCAAGAAAGTTTCAAGCCATTGCAAGAACACACTTGTTTTCTTCTGCCAAGGAACTTGGACATTCCTGACAGTTGGCTTTGGGCTAAACTCATGCCTTTTCAAAAAAGACAAGTCAGTAAGTTTGTCTCTATTGGCTAGAGGGAGAAGCCAAGCATAGTACTTTTTTTTACACCACCTGTCAAGAGGCAAAATGCTGTTGGGTTTATCTACATGTATAGTGCAGGAAGTGAACATCCATGAAAACACTGCAAAAGTGGTATAATGTATTAGTTCATTCAGTGGTGTGATCTCAGAATGAGGAAGACTCAGGATCTTGTGGCAGCAAATGTTGCCCTTTCCAAGGCAAGAGTCTAGCAACTTTGCAGGGCGAGCATGTATATGAGTACTGAGCAAACTGCTTATGCCAAGAAATTTTTGAAGACACATATGTCAAGCAGAAGTCTGATGATGACTGGAAATGACTTGAGGACATTGTGGTTGCGGCCACATGATTTAAAAGCACCACAGTCAGGACAGGCAAGGAATTTGACCTCAGAAGCATGAAGTATTCTCTTAAGTACTATAGGCATGATCGGTAAGTCTAGGCACCACATTTGAAATGGTTATCATGAATCTACTTTGTCCTGAGAGGACCTAGGTAAATATGGGGATGGAACCTAAGGCTATTATCTCAGCAGAGATTAGAACTAAAGTAGTCATTTGGTCAGATAAAGGAACTTTTGAGAGATGAGGTGTTGGAGGCTACAACATGAAAGGCTGTGAGTAAGGAGCAAGTCTGAGAAAGTTGGTTCATGGATCGAGCTGCTGTAATAATTCACCTGCTTTCATCAGTAGTAGCCATCTCCTTATGAAATGCTTATTTGTTAAACAGGGCTCTCTGGTTACAGCATCACAGAATTTCTAAACTACAAAAGAATATGCCAAGAACTTGGAGCTTCTGATCTCTACAGGAGTGCAAATTTCACTCATTTCCTTTCATTTTTGACACCCTCTCCCAATCAGAAATAAGGTCTGTAACAGTCCATTTCTACTCTTTTTTTCCCCAAAAAGATTATAAAATGCAGGACTTAAGAAGCAAACATAAAATGTGCAGTCTTTCCCACATGTCAATAACTGCGCTTATTCCCCATGTCATTCTAACCCTATCCCATACAGATACTAGCACAAAGTATCAGCCCTGACAAAGGTAAAAATAAAAGACGTTATGTGATTTAAAATAAATCAGGCCAAAAGTAAAATTTAATGTTTCATGTTTCCTAAACACCTGTTCTGACAATGAGTGACAGTTAAGGGATGCCAAAATAGAAATCTTTTTACAATTTATAATCAGTAAATTGCAATTTTTAAAAATGAAATTGTTCCACAAAACAAGCATCAAGGTTATTTACGATGTTAGCACTGGAAATGCATCTGACTTCTGATAAAATTACTTACTCGTTTTTGGGCTTCCATAGTGACCCAGTGCAAGGCTGGTGAGGAATCTCCCCAGATTAGTAACTGTTCAGTCTCCCATAACCAGTTCACTCTGAAGTTCCCATCTGCACAGATAGCTGGCTCCCAATTTACTTCAAAACATTTTAATTCAAAAAGCCACACAGTACTACCACAACCGCATTACATATAGAACATCATGCATTATCATATATAAAAACAGGTATTTATTCAACATATATAACTGAGAAATAGATTGTTACTGTGATTGCAGTACATCTTAAAATATAATAAACCAAGCTGTATGGTTTATAACCAGGACTAAGCAGTACCAAAGTAGTGTCAGAATCCTAGGGAAGCAGCAGACTCTATGGTACTTGAATAAAAGGTAAGGAAAAACTCCAGATCAAGCAGGCAGAATGTCTAGGAAAAAAACCAATACTGTCATATTAATCCATGCATGACCTCCCCCCACTTTTCTGAAAATACCTATATGGTTTTTACAAATCCATGAGGAGGAAAAACATAATTAACTACCAGCAACTACTTCCTGATAAAATTGTCAAGAGCCAGGAATCAAATAATTTGTTGTTTACCGGGGAGCTAGAAATTTAATATGGGATGGGGAAAAAAATAACTTCTGTCTTCACCATGGCAATCAAAAGGGATGAAAACCTATGGGCCTATCTGCAGATGTACAACCTCCCCCTGCATCCAGCACTACTTTAAATCTTGTTTATGTGTGTGTATAAAGTGATAGACAGGAACTAATGGATCTACTTTGGGAGTACATACTCCTTGGTAACACACAGGCAGTTCCAGAAGCACAACAGAGATCTTTTAGAAATAACTGAAGGTTTACAACTGCATAAAGGCCATTACAGGTCAGACAGAAACATAAACACCAGTTCAGCCATTCGATGTCTCTATTGATCACAATGAATTGAGGTGAACTCAGATCAACATGAGGGTGTTCTGTCCGAAGGCTAACATGCACCTAAATTTTCCTAGGCTCGAGCTCTTTTCTTCCTGAAATACTGATCCTAGAATATTTTGAAAATACACATTTTTCCAGAATTTCCAAACATCAGGTAGCCTTGAGAACCTGATGCTATGATTTGGTTACCACATGACAGTCAGCTTTGCACATGACCACAGCATACATGACTAGGACCTTCCAGTGCAGAACAACTCTGCTGTATATACTGTATGTGTACTTGCAACATACAAATTAATGATGACACCAACACTTTCAGGTCTGCCTGTAATTCTGGGCGAATATGTGGGAGCCGGTCTCAGAGCAACAAAGCTGGCAGTAAGTCTGTCAAGTATTCAGTGGACCACTTGATGTAATATATCCAAAGGTCTCCCCACTTATCATCTGGATGAGTAATTTTGCCATTCTCCACCGATATGCATTGGTTTCGCATAAACAAAGACTCTGTGACTTCTCTACTCCCAAATCCTCCCTCTGAATTTGTCCACTTAGATGACAACAGAAAGTATAGAAAAGTTTGCAAACAGACATTTCAGCTTTCTTCCCACTGCCACTTCAAAATGTCAGGCAAGCAAGATCATCCAGTACAAATGTTATTAACAGTGATCAATAGCTTTGACGAGCAGCAACTGCATAGCCTCTGTGCCAGTTACTCTTTTAACTTCTCTTCAAGATCACTGATTCCAAAGATGTTTGAGAAAAAAAAATATATCTTAGTGACATATCCCATTCAGGATGTAGGCAGAATGGGTTGAGATTTTTTTTGTATGCCATTATCTAAAATACACTTGCGATGATAATGTAACCAAGGCTCAAGAAATAACTTAATTAGATGCCTTTGTTAGACAATCAAACTAACAAAAGATGAGATTGATTAAATTTTAGAAACTCGGTGGAAAATTAAGGCCATTCAAAGTAATTTGGACACAGAACTCTTGAGACAGCAAATGTCAGCTTATGAAAAATTTCTGTTGCTAGGAGACCATAACAAGAAGATGTCTATGTAGTAAAAGTACTTCTGATCTATCAAGAAGAAAATGGCTTGATTAAAGAATAAACGAATGCTAATTAATATATGTAACAGCTAATATAAACAGATTCAGTCAAGAGTGGTAACAGTGCCAGAAACCTGTTCTGATGGCAAGCTAACTGCTGTCTTAGTTTTCTTCGGAGCAGATTCTACAGCAGCCATTTCCAGACCCAGTGAGCTACCACTTGCTCATATAAAAAGTTCATCTGCCCCTCCTCCCAGATAAGGTCTCGTATAATTTTTTCAGGGCACTGTTTTATTCTTCAAAGTAAAATTTAGAACCAATATTAAAAACTCCTTTGTTCTCCTTTGTTACAGTTGGCAAGGTATTTTTGAGCTTTATCTATCTCAGAACTGTGAGAAGGTAACAGCCTTCCCTTCAACAGATCAGCACTATCCTCTGTAGCCCCAAGCATCTTGGGCAATAAAATACTTTGACAGAAACCAAGTGATTCTTTACAGCACAGGTCACTGTTTAAAGCCAAGATGAAACTGTAAGAGAACTCAGGTCCTTGGTGTTGACCTGGAATCCAGATCCAACCATACCTATTTTGCTGTACAGGAAGATAAGTATTTAAGATGGCAGATAAAAACACCTCCTTCCACCCTTGCCCAAATTTATGCTATTGTTATTTTACATTATTTGTTATATAATGTTACTTAAGAAGCTAAATTTTACTGTACAATTTAGTTAGGAACATGCACATCACTTACTAAAACTCAGCAGTAACTAAGCTATAGGAATGCTAGTAATTTTCATCATCTGCCCATACTTTATACACTTCTTCAGATCCGGCACAGCTAACTGGCTTTTCAAAAGGCCAACCACCAAAATACAACAAATTTGTGCTACCTCATGGAGCAGGTGAAACATTTATTCTTTTTATGTTGAAAAGTCAGTGAAGAGAGACTAGTTAAAACCAAGTAAATGTATATTAAAGACACAAATTGCCACAGATGTTTGTTAACCACTTGACTAGTCATAAGCACTTGCCAACCTCATGAACATGAAGCATTCTCAAGTGATTACAGCACATTAATCCTTTTTCATTTATTCTTATTGATTTAAAGGGTACTTCTACAGAGGTTAAAGATTTATACAGCTGTTTCATCCAGAAGGTGCTGAACCTAGTCAGTCTAATGACAGGGAGACTGAAGTGACTTTTGTGTTAATGGATACCATTCCAGGTCTTTGCTTTACAAAAGCCATAAAATAAAACTCTACATAGCAACATGAAAGATGGACTTTGATAAAAAGAATATCACTTCTAGTATGAGCAGATATACAGAGCATGCAAAATGGACCATAAAATGCAACCCTTTAGAGAGCTAGCCTGTGGAAACTTCATCTAAAAAAAGAAAGAAAAAAAAAAAAAGTGCATTATATCGCATTACTCTCAGTCAGTATAAGTCACATAGATGATACTATTCTACTGCATTCTCTCTTCATATAAAGAAAACTGATCAATGAACCACTTATCAAGCCTGAACAATATAAATCTGCTGTGTTCAAAAGAGCAGTTGTGAAAAATGCTTGAAAAGAACAAGTGATTTAGATACAGATTCTCTGGATGGTCACTAAGAACCTCCCATATCAGGAGCAATAAGCACTTCTCACAGATAAACACCTTGCTAAAATCTTTCAAGTAAGCCTGTGAGAGAAGTGCCTGTTGATTTGGGCATGCAGTTAGAGCTGTAATGCAGCCTGATGTAATAATGTTTTAAATTAAAGTTCTCAACCTTTCCCATAAAACCAATTATCAAGACTTGACAGACATTTTCTATAAAGAAAAATTCTCTATGGAACTTTATCCATGTGAGAACAGTTACTCTTAGCCAGAAACTGTTCTTGTTTAGTATGTATTTAAAACATACGAGGTGTGAATACATATATATTCTTTACATGAGGTATATATGCACACACACACACACACACACATATATATAATCTTCTCACATAAAGCACTCAGATTCATGGGAGATGCATTCCAGTTTTGATTTTGGTGCTGGTTAGCACTTCCTTTTTTTGAACCACACATTAATCTATTTCATTCCCATTTTTATTTACAGTGTTTCTGCTATATGGTAGAGCAAATACAAGAAGAGCCTGATCTCAAATAATAAGTCTATAAACTATGTCTGTAAGTTATTTATGCTATTCACAGCACATGGCAGTACAGGAGAAGAATGTGGAACAGTAACTGCTCTTATATGCAGCTCTAGAGAAACAAAAAGAAGACAGGAGCAACTGGCTGGAGATAAATATTTGAGGAATCATCAAGAAAGAAGGATAGAGAAACAGAAAGAGAAGTCTCCAGCTGGACTTCAAAAAAAATCCTGGAAAGCATAGGCCGGTTCAAAAAAGCAATAAACATCCTTTGTCTTAATCAACTGCTAGGAGTGGGGTAGTAGGAGCTCCAAAACAGAAGCCTCAGTGCAGATCAAGAGCTAACTATGCCATTATTTGGAAGAGCTGGAGTTTCATAGAAAGGAGTTGTACAAAGAACTTACTTTCTTATTGTCAAAAGATGAAGTTAGCATCCCAATTATGTGCTGGAGTAATTTCACTTTTTGCAGCATTCTCTTTTTATCACAACAGGGCAAAGTAAATTAATGCATCAAAAAGAATACTTTTCTCTTCAATACAATACTGTACAACTCAACAAGCACCACAGATGTAATGCTTTTAATTATAGAGGCTCCCAGTACATCTCTCTTATACGGTGTAAAAAAATTTGTTCCTCAATGAAACTTATCTTTATACAGCAAATTCCATTCATATATTTGACAGCTCCAAAGATAACAAAAAACAAAGCCTATCACATTCATTAAAAACTGTTTTTCAAGTTTTCTTAACCTAGCAAATTTTGTTTTTGAAAAACACAAACTGTACCCTGAACCAGCATTCCTCCTCAGCATCCTGTCTTCCTAGCTTTCAACAACATACCTCATCTCCTTTTCAAAATAGTAGTCATCTGATCACCATTTGTCATCTTCTCTTCCTTACAATAAAATTTCCTAATTGATTTATGCAAATCAAGAAAGGCAGCTTTTGCAACAGTATCCAACAGATGGGCAGACGATTCTTTATGGAAGTAAGTTTGAAATCCGAACACGCTCATATTGCAGTGGAAAATGTAAAGTCCCTGCTTTAATAGAATAAAAACACGATTTCATCCTACAATAGATGAGTGTTAATATGAAATCAAAAATGCCACTTTTACCTGATAGTATCTTCTCTACATAAACAGAATTTATCTAAACGCTTGTTTTAAAAATGCTTATCTAACTTCCCTTTGAAAGCACTAATAGAGCATGCTTCTCTTGCATACTTCAGCAACCTACACAGTTCTTCCTGTAGCTGTTTCAAAGAAACACCCCACTGCGCAAGGGTGGGCTCTAGGAATGTCCTGGATAATATAGGGAAAATCTATACCCCACTGTTTTTTCTCCAATCTAGCTGGTAACCAAAGAGCTCCAGCCCAGAATCTGTCTAACCAATTTGTCATGGCATGACACAAAAAAGTTAGCTGGTGACAGCACAAACTAATATAAGCACGTCACTCTCAGGCTAAAGATCACTTCTGGTTAGCCTGGAAAGCAGAAAACAATGGAATCCACCTGCATCTTTCTACTCTGTAACATTTCCTGGTGGCCCAGATAGTACTGCAGACACATTCTGTGCCTTCAACTGATGCTATGGCTTACTAAGGAATTTTCAAATCACAGTACAAATCATCTTAGGGATTTTATAAAGTGCACCCAAACTCTTCCTCCTCCGATGCATTTGGATTCCTAACTCCAATCCAGCTCCTTCTTGAGCCCATTCTTACCTCTGCGAGACCCATTTCATATGTCTGGAAAGCCTTTCGCATATGTCATCTCATCCTTTGGGCTATAATCTCACAAGCTTTTCCTGTTCATTAATGGACTCCACAATTCATCTTCAACGTCTGGTGGGATTCAGGCAAGCTCATAAAGTCTCCTTCAGTCTTCTGTACTTCTGTACTACTATCCTTGTTGAAAACTCTTTAGCCTTCTCTCTTGAGATATACGGTGGTACATGCAGGTTTCCTCATTCCCTTTCTGGCATTTTCTCTGGGCCTCTAACTGTCCTGTTGTATGTCACCTGATTAACACAAGGAACACTAGGAATTCTTTCCAAAGCTACTTGCCAATTTCTTGATCATTCTTTCCCTTAAAAGGTGTCATATCATACGACAAGATAACTAGCTCTCAGTTTGTTGTGTTATAGTGAGGACCATGTTATAGGGAGCAGAAAAAACCCCATACACATATTTCAAAATTTGACAGTAGGATTCAATAGCAGGTATAGCATCAGGAATTAATTCAGAGTGATGTTAAGCAAAGTTAATCTCTTTTAATCATTTGAAGAGAGGCAGTGAAGCAGCAATATATCATTATTTGTTATGAAAAAATAAGGGTTTATCCAGTGCAATGTAGCCTGGAGCCACACTGTCAAAATAACAAATAGCTTTAAAACAGTAGATGCCATCTTTTTGGCACCCAGATACCACATGAGAGCTTAGACTACTCCTGTGTGTAATAACTAGATTGTTAATTCCTCTATGAAAAATATAACCTAAAAATATTTGCCTTCATTTGAATAAGCTAACTGTATTCAACATCCCTTACTGGTTCTTTTAATCATGAAAATGCCAATTGAACTCAATGGGAGTTTGACTGACTAAAGAACGCTGATCAGTGTCCTTGAAGACTGCTAAAAATAGTCTCTAGAAAAAATTATTAGAGGTTATATTCTGCTGAAAGCCTATGGAAAACATTTTTTTTCTACAATTATAAAATGTGTCATAAAAAACTGTTTGTAGCAAGGATCTTTAAAAGGAAAAAAAAAAAGCCCACAGAATTGCTTGCAGCAGCAGAAATACAACTAGCATATTTATTAGTTTACAAATGGCAATACCAAGGTACTACATTGAATTTTTTAAATTAAATGCTTTCCAAAATATTTGAATTGTAGAGGAAGGTGGAGTTAATGAGAATTATGCCAAATTCTTTTCGGGTACAAGCACCTCTATGTCATTGCCCACTTCTACGTGATATGGCTCCAAAACTTCCAAGCTTGAATCACTGTAGCCTTTTTCCTCTGCCTCCCACACTGCAGTTGGAGTATTGCACAAAGATAACACAGTGATAAATTGACTCTATTCAGGTGCTAAAAGGTGATATTGACTTAAGTGAGGCAAGATGCTTACCGTGGGATAAAACTTTTAATGAAGATAGATCAATGCACACAATACAAGTAGGTGGAAAAAGAAAGTCAATAGCCATGACAGCCTTAATGCACATCTCATAAGGAGGGCAACAGATAAATGCATTTTTAGAAATTTAATATGATTAATGTGTTGCTTCTGTGTTTGCTCACACATGTTATTCAGAGATGTTCTGATTATTGTGTCAAGGAACAAGATCTTGGAGTTATCCGATAGAATTTGTTTAGCAAACTATAACTGCCCCTGCACTATGACCGAGTAGACTTTCAGACTTGGCAAGCAGCTCTCTTTTCCAAATCATTACTGAGCTATTGTAGTTAACAAGAAACACCAGTAAGGTCACCCATGGGAAAGGGCATACCTTCTGGACAAAAAACCAAAGAAATGCACCTTGCAAAACTATATTAAATTCCACCTGAGAGTCAAATGCTTCTCTAAGAAATAAGCTTTACTTCCCTATACACCTTCTTATGAGTAAGGGCCATTTTTAGGCTATGATCTATGCAACCTTCCAGTAAATCATGTCTCTGTCTTATTAAAACGACACAAATAGAATACATGTAAGCCACCAAGCAGTGACTATAGTTTTCTGAGGGCTGAATAACTGTGACTGGTAATTTGTAGTCATGTGCATGCAAATAAAAATAAAACAGAGTATAATTGGTTTCTTGATTAATGATATCACATACTGAGAATGCTTCAAGCTACAGTTCTTGGGCAACTGGGAATCAAAAGAGCAGAGTTGCTGACAAGTGTGGCTGGAGGTAATGTGATTTCCATAAATATGAAATAGTGCTGAGTTACATCTATCAACAGTTATCTCTGCTTGAATATTTCAAAATGTCAAAGTGTATACTAGTAACTGTCTGGAAAAAACAATAAAACTTGGCATTTAAAAAAACCTCACACTTTCTGTATGCATTTCACTAAGAATTGCTTTATATATCTTGAACTACTGGTCTACAGGCAAGGAACAGTTGTTGTGCTTACACTCTTTAAAAAAAAAAAAAAAAAAAACAAAAAAAAAAACCAAACCTATGGAATTGTTTCAGCTGAGCGACCAGTATTTTCACTTAGTCATTATTTTGTTCCTTATAACACAGAAGAGAAGTTTAAGTGTGTGTCAGGGTAAAAAGCAAAAGACCACATCCACGCATAATACACCAGATAACAAAAATATTAAAAGAAGATTACATTTGCTGTTGATAAGCAGCACAATTAAAAAGTTCAGAGATGTAGCAACCAGTAATCCATTAATGACTATTATCATCTATCATCAGGTTCACTCTTCTTACCGCATATATGTCCTGCATGAGTTATTATCTGTCAGTCCCATCAGATACAAATTTTAAACTGTATTACTTACCCTCTAAAAGGATTATTCTCACAGACTAATTTATATTCATTACCTATTCTGCAGTATTCAAAGCAAATTTTATGAACCCAGAGATTTTGGAAAAATGATAATAATAACGGCATGGTATTAATTTTTGCAAAAGGCTATCATGCGTATACCTAGCATAGATATACACATTAACTGTCACAACACACAAAACAGACTTTTGAAGTGCTTCTATACAGAGTTAAACTTAAATCTGATGCAAATAGCAAACTTCGGGGTTTTCTCAACAAGCATGCTCAGTCTTCATATAGAATGAAATGCAAAGTAAATCATCTAGCAGCAATTTAAGTATAGAAGGATAGTAAATTATAGTGGTCAAAGTAAGGCTTAAAGATTGATGCATTTTGTTACATACAGAAATACACAGAAATCATTAAATATTATTACATTTCATGACAGGAAGTATGATTGTATTGAAAATTAAATGAGGTTTCTTTGTTGGTCTAATAACAAGAACTTTAACATGCAGCTGCCAAAACCCAGTGAAGCATAGTATTGCATTCAAGAAACGGACTACAGCTAGATTCTAATTCTGTCTGGCTGAAAACAACTGAGAATACCTCAACTGTCACAGGTTACTTTATTTTTCTCTGCACACCATACAGAATAAATCAAGAAAAGTAACATTAATAATGGATTAATGAGAAACTACACCTTTTTTTTCAATTTCTTGTGCTTTTCTTTTTATAGTCTCACACATTAACTTACCCAACAGCATTGCACTCACTGCTAATGAAAAGAAATCAGGCAGTACAAATCTTCTTAAGCCTCCCGTGGCAAGAAAACTATTACAAAAATGAATAGAAGAAATTCTCTGGAGCCTTTCCCTTGCCTGCTTGTTTTAATAAAAAAGGCAGTAAGGATCACACTGAGAAGCGTCAAAGCTGGATAAACCATTAGCAATTGGGTTTATACCCTTTGGGTAGTTAGTCCTTCACAGATGATTATTCGACTTTGTCCAAAAAACAGTATGTGAGAAACAATGCAGAATCTATCAGAGGTTGTAGCAAAGCTTAAAACTGTAGACAAAGAAACAGTTTGCTTCTAAAGGTTTGCAAGGGAGAGCTTGTCACAGAACATTAATTCAAGCAAGCTGATGTTATACTAAATCACTGCATCTTAATACAGATAATCTGCAGCTTTTCATGTTGCATTCTACGAGGCGTTCGGCTGTGGCGTGCTGGAGCCCCTGTTTTTAGCGTCACTTAAGATCAGGATAGGTCTCTGCTCTTCCCGATAACATTAAAATGCATGGCTAGCATTTAGAAAACCATGTGGTAAACTGTGAGTTTTTTCCTCAAGCTGTATTATGGGCTGCAATTGTTACCTAATATTGTGCATTTGATTAAAATTACTCTCCTGCCTTTGTTACAGGCAAACTCACATATAGAGGAGCTTTAAAAGATAAGATACAGATTTTCTTCTAAAGCTATCACAAACAGCAGGGGGAGAATGTGACAATAACTAGGTAAACATTCAATTGTAATGGCTATTTTATGAGATAAGCAAGAGGGATTATGTTAAATCTGTATTTCTTTTATTATACTTTTTCCATTACCTGATCAGAAAAAAAAAAAAAGAAAAAAAAAAAGATACGGGGAATTGGTATTTTGCTTTGGCATTTTATTGCTTAGAAATATTGAGCATTTTATGTTCTCTTGAACTACACAATGACAACTTTTTTTAAAAGCTTAAATGTTAGCTACAATGCATGAGGACTTCCTTTATGAATAACAGGACTTTACTTACTTCATTGAAATGAAGGGCCTATGTACTCAAATATCAAAGTATGAGTAACTATGGAAATGAATGAATGTTCTGCCTATGTATTATTAACAAGTTTCAACTTACTAATAATGAATCCTAGTCTAAAAACTAACTTTCATTTTTTCTTTTCAAAGGTACTTATATTTTGACTGTATTCCAACTTCTGAACCCAGGAAGATTTGTAACCTTCCTGGTTCAAACAATTTTGTACTGCCAGGATAAACTCAGCATACAGAAATTTAGTTAACATGATGCGATCTGACCCAAAGACAACATTTACAGGGATAGCCTATTTTTCTATTTTTCTCTCACAACTTACAACAAAATACACCTCAAAAAATAATCTCCTAGTGTTATTCCAGACACTTACCCTCCCTACTCATGCTCCCTTCTGCTGTGGATGATTCTCAGCTATTCCTGTAACACTGACATTCCTTTCTGTTGATACTAATAGAATTTGTCTGTGCAAATATTCATGGCAATTCATGGAATGAATTCACAATTTCCATTTCTGTTTGTTCTATGCCAATTCTACAGAACAGGCCTGTGCCTTTACCTGCCATTTTTTTCTTACCATGGTTTTATGAATATTAAAGGAGCAGGAGTGGAAATTGGATCATGCAAGGACATTTTTCTCAGTTAGCACTGATGTCTCCATACGGTTCTTTACAATAGGCATATTTTTTATGTCATTCCCTGAATTTTAAATTTTAAATTTTTAGTCAATTGTGTTACATATTTCAAGACTCAGAAATAGGGAGGAATGACACTTTCTCCAATATGCAAGGGCAACAGCATTGCCTAGCTGCTAGCCAAGACTAAAAAGATGACTACCAGTCCAGCCCACTGGCATTATGTGGCAAGTAACAGCAGCACTACTTACCCACATATCAGTCAGAACACCAATTAGTGCAAGAATATTTTGTGATGAAAACCGATGGAAGACAAACAGAAAAACCTTCCATCATAATCACAGCCATCTGAATGCCAGTCAAACAGTAATTAGGTTTCAGTCATTGTTTAATGTCTTCATAAATGAGCACGAGTGGCAGAGCTCATTGGAAAGGAAGTTGAACTATGCTGTACTACAGCGTATCGTGCTAGGGAGCAGATTCCAGCACCTTTGCACTGCTAAAATAGCAATTTACTTTAAGCTGTCTCAGGTCATTGAAGCCCTTCAAAGTCAGTCATTTGCAACCACAGTTCTGTGGCGCTAAAACAACACAATTTGGCCCTTGTGTTACTTTCTACATTTCTCCTCATGGTGAACCACCTATCTAGAGAATTCATATTTCACTGGAAACGCTTGCTAATAAAACCACTGAAAGGAATCTAGAAAAGAAGTCAATCAAGCTATTTTAATATACTAAATATCATTGAATCTACAACATATTGTATTCCAAATGGTTTTAAGTGAATAAAACATCAATTCAAGAAACAGAGAAAGAACCAGACTGAATCTGGATGCAGTTTTGATTTGGAAATGAAGCTAGTTTTAGAAACCTTACTCTTCTCAGCAACATCATGGGACACACCTGTAGGAGCTGTGGAGTCCCTCTGAAAATGTTCTACTAGATGAAACAGGGCTTGAGAGGAAAAGCTACAAAAATCTTGGATTCTCTTCTCCAGACCTTACCCAGGGGAACTACAGGGACTACAAAAAAAAAAAAAAAACCAAACCACAAACCACCAGCAAACCTCAAACCCCGAATGTCTAAAGACAGCCTGATGAAAGGATAAATTAATTCACAGAGCTTTTCTCTTCAGTCTCCCTGTAGCTAATTCATTCCGGTTTTTAGCTTCCCAAATGTAGCACAGTGACACTCCAGTAAAAACCTGTTCTTCCAAACCCAGAGCTCTGTGTGCTATTTGCTCATGCTACTTCCCCCAGTGTTTCACAATACGAAGATTTAGAACCTCTTGTGAACATTGGCACTAAACTCAAACTGTTCTGCTGCTTGGGAAAAGGACTCATAATGAACCAGGGAGGGAGAAATAAAGATGAGAAGAAAGAGTAGAAAACAGTTACAGTGTTTTCCATATGCTTTCTAGGCAAATTGTATTTATCTTTTAAATTTTTTATTTGCATACTGGAGACATAAAATTAACGTTTTGGGTACTATTTTAGCTGTCATTCAAATGTTACATTCCCAGAATTCAGCACTGTGAGACTCAGAGCAAACTGACAAGATCATGAAAAACAGCACTGAAAGGAGTCTTTGGTCTTCTGGACTTGGAGTGTGTCAGATTTTTGAAAATGCCAAATACTGTGCCAAAAAATTTGGTGCTGAATTCTCAATGTTTCTAAAATCCTTATTTTGCAAGACGTCTGTAGTGTGATGAAGGTAAAGTCTTACAGGTAATTAGCCATTACCTGCAATTTTTATTTACACATATATGAACACGATACTAGTAGAAATGTGCAGAATTTATCTCACTTAAATCCATACATGGGAAAATCATTATTCTAATCAAAAGACGATACCACGTGCATTGATTTATTTTTCAGATTTTTGAACTTTCAATGTAGTTATATAATTAGTGCATACGCTATCAGTAACACTATGGAGGAGCACAATTTTAGCACTACATTTACAATTGGAATTAGATTCCTAAATGTCCCATGTAAGACTCCAGAAGAATATTAGGTCCATCAACTACACACAGCACAGTGCAAACCATACTTGGAATGATGCATTTATTAACATGGTGACATACACTATATTAGTATCTATAGGTCTCCATTTTTCACCCATTATGTACATACTCACATACTAGTTGAATTTTCTGTTAGACCTATATCTCAAAAACAAAGTTAAGCAAAATCATCAAACAGAAAGCCAGAGAGGTTCAGATGTTCAACTGATTCAAATAGGTGGAGAGTATCAAATCAGCAAAATTGCTATCTCTTTGAGTCCATTTACCCAAAGTAACATAAAAGGCCTTTCACAGCCAGCACCACTAAACAGGACCACTAAATAGGAAGTTGATGGGACATAAAAGAAGGCCTCTCCTGCTTCATAAATGCAAACAATTTAGTGGCACTTAAAGCTGGATGACTGTTTTCCAAGATGGACCTTATAGGAGACGAATTAAATAAGTGATTTTGTATGCACTAAACAACTGGTATTTTCTTTTTCAGTATTTATTTAATGAAATTAAAGAAGAGTATGAACAAGAAAGTGAGAGAGAAAGGTCTGGGGATAAAGCAACCTTAGTTTTCCAGCAAAGATTTCAATGAAATAACAATGTCATCCTTCTGCAATTTTAAGTAATTTTCCATGTCACAAACACAATATGAATAAAACCTGTTTCTATTCAATTCCTGTGTGGGTATTAAACAGGAAATTATATAAGTTAGCCACAAGTTTCTTGGAATGTATTTACTAACTGAAGCTTTTTCATCTATCAGATTTTTGAGAACAACAGCCTGCCTTCTAGCAATAGACTAGGTAAGGAAGTCTTCACATTTTTTAGCAACCTGGAACTACTTTTAGCAACTTTTAGAGCACATAATTTCCTTAATCTTATCCACATGAGGCCAAAGAATGAAAGTATCAATACCAATTAACCTTTAAAATATTTGTATATTGCCTACCTGCTCAAGTTGCTACTTGGACTTTTCATCCCAGTTATAATTTCAGGAACAGAGACACAAAGGGGAATGATTTCTTCACCATGAGAACATCCCTCCACAAAATGTAACCTCAAAGCCCTTGAGTGTATGTTTTATAATCTGAATTAATAGTAAAACTAAAATATATTCTTCTGTTAAAGTAGACACGCAGGCGGAGATGGTAAAGATGGCATATCTTTTTCTAAATCTCCAAAACTGTTATGTATAGTTTGACCTAACATTTACACTGATATGTGTAATAACACACTTTCTCATTCTTGAAAGATGATTTTTTTAAAAGATTCAGAAAAGACACATCAATCACTTCTGATCACTAGGGTTGTTACTTTACTGAAATAATTCTACTATTTCTTTTCTCCAAATTTATCTACTTCCTTGCATTCTGATTGACTACAGATGTCTGATTTGCACAAGTTAATTTTGAAATAACTGCATAATGTGCCATTCCCTTTACTGTGATTGCCTGAAATGTATCATTAGCCAATCAAAGAGCAGGGACCTGCATAATAACTCTGGGGTACTTTTCAATAACTGCTCTGTGAATACGTAATTTTCCTCCGCTATGCAAATTTCACAAACATGTTCTTAAGGCTCTGATTGAAAAATGTTACTCAGAATTTTAAAGTTGTTATCCATGGTGCCATCCAAATTTTCTTACTTCTCAAAAATGTAGACGCTCTAAAAGAAGCAAAATGGGAAACTAAACACACACACACACACAAAATAAGTATAAAAGCATAACTTCTGTGCTAAAAAAGGATCACAACCATGAAGCCTGCACAATAGCCACTAGTGCATGTGAAAGAACAGAACATAGCTTACCCCATCTTAATGCTGACTGACTCTCTTAGAAGCAAAAAAAGAAATTAATTAAAACACTATTACCAAAAGAAAACAAAGTAGAGCCCTTAATATTCAAATGAAGCACACCTAATAAATAAGCCATTCTAAAATCTCTATTCATAGCGAAACACACTTCAAAATCATCTCAGGTATCCTTCAGGTCCAAAATATATGTAAGGTTTTGCTGATTACTTTAACAGAAAGAGGATTCTATCTTTACTTTCACTTACTTTACCCTCTGCAAATCAGCTACCTAACTGGCTCAAAGCAGCTGTCAAATTATGTTGACTTGCTCCACTTGTTTAGTAGAATGTGTAAGACTGTGCAGTACCTATTTACTTGCCAATTCTGCCCAATAGTGTATCTAATGCTGTTCAGTTAGTCGCTGCCAGTTATTGCCATGAACATGGATATCTACCAGAAGTTAAAAGCAATGTTATTTTGGTATCAGGTGGCTATATGAATTTGATAAAAATCTCAAATTACCTTGAATGCAAATTATTTAAGCATAAATAATATCACATATTTACATAGCATGTTTATTTTGGCATTATCCTGAACATGCATTTAAACTATTAGAAAAAAATTTTGAGATAATGATGGAAAAAATAGACGGGTAAGTGAATATGATGTGCTGATGTCGAGAGAGAACAAGCTGATAAAACATCTTGATTAAAAACTCCAGATCTTCTGGGAGTTTTACAACTAGTTCCTAGTATACACAGTGACAAACGCAACATTAACAGTTGAAAATATATGAAAGTGAGCATTTTCACATCAAGCCATATGCCTTTGGAGCACTGTATATAGGGAAACACTGTGGCAACCTAGTACTGCAGTAACTGTTTCCAAACACATGGTAATTGTGTTATTTCATACAGAGAACTTAGAAACTGGATGAGCGATATAAATAACACTACTTTTAAGATAAAAACAATGAAAAGCATATTCCCAGTTTTATGAGATGTTCTGCTTTCAGAACTAAGAACAAGCACAGTCTATTATTTCCCAGAGCCATGAACACTGACTGACAAGCGTGCAAGAGCTTTTAAGCTTAATGTCACAACACACAGATACTTCCATTTTAGCAGTAAAAAATATGACTACTTACACTTATGGTGAGCACTAAGTCCAGGTGAAATACCAACAAGAGCATTCAGCTGTGTCTAAAGTGAGGAGGAAACGGCTGATTTAAATTCAAATTTTTCTGACTATGAATGTAGAGCTAGAAATTACTGCCCAACCTAAAACTTGTTGTCTTGGAATATGAGATAAATGGGCCCAGCAGATTATGATTGATCAGTATGCAGATAGGCTGATTATTTCAAAACAACACTTTGCAGATGTCTACATTTGAAAGAAGTTTTAACCAGTCTGAAAGATGGTTATTAAATACCATTTAATAACCACCCCATAACCTACCATCCACTGAAACCGAAGGCAGAAGATTCTGACCAACGTGCAGAGTAGAACCATCAAAAGAAATGCCAGAACATTCAAAAGATTTGTGTTGACCCCAAAGGAGAGTATCTTTTCCCCAACTGAAGCATTACAAAGCTCATGACTATAGGGGAATCAGAATGCTCATTTACTTTCTATAGAAGGCATTTTGGACTATAATTTAATTCTAATTTGGCACAAAAATTTTACATTCTGATTTTTTCTATGAAACAGAATTTGTGCTCTTCATCCAGCTCTCACATGGCTCTGTTTGTCTTGGGGTTTGTCCAGAATAATACTGTTCATTATGGAAAAGTGATGAGTCTGAAAATCAAGTTAAGCTGGCATTCATGTCATTTAAATATGTACATTTTTAACTTGCTGAAATAGTCAAGTACTTATTTAGGTTAAAAATGATGAAAAAAAAAGGGAAAAAAAGATTATTTGTTGGAGTTTTTTGGTTTTTTGGGGGGCTTTAGGGGTTTGTTGTAGTTTTGGGGTTTTTTTTCAGGAAATCTATTTAGCAGCTTCACTATACACAAGCTGTAGTTACAATTTGTCATGTCTTAAGTTTCTCAACCAAAGAGGTTACCAAAAAAAAAAATGCCAGTAAGTTTCATGCTTAAAACACCAGGTTTGCAGATCTTCTTCAAGACACAACACGGTCTTTACATACTTGGGCAGTGTAAGTGTGATTTTCCTTGTACCAATGTCCTGTTAAAAAACATTCTCCCTGAAGAACATCAGACAAAAAGATGATCTTCTGCTTATGCATATAGAAGCTACACAGACTACAAAGGATAAAAAAAGCCCCACCCAAACAATGAAAAAGCAAGAGAAGCCTTTATAAAAATAAATGGAGAAAAAATGTGAGAAGGGACTCAAAAAATGTTGTCCATGCTTTAGTTATCTACTACATTTATCTACAACACGTTTCCCAAATATTTCTGTTACAAACTTTCTGAAAAAGTTTCTAATTTGGAAAATATGAACTGTCAACTCTTTTGGAGTAAGCGGCATGTTTTTTTTGTTTTGGTTGTTTGTTTTTTTTAAATTATTTAGGAGTTGTGGAATCTAGGCATACCACGCTTTCGAGTTTCTCCCAGGAATCACAAAGAATGCTTTTAAATGACCACCTAGGCAGCTAGAGTGACTTCCTTGCCCCCAGATACAATCTAGTAGCTGCATCACAGGTACACAGGCTTCTTGTAGGTCCTACACTATATCTAGGAGCTCTGTGATAATATCTTAGCTAACCATGGGCATCTTGGAAATGCCACAAGAAATCTGTATTAGCAGCAAAATTGCTCCAAGGTTCTAACTGTAGCAAATTTCAGCAATGCAACAACCCACACTAACTTTCAAGTATAAAGAAAAACATGCTGTTGGTGACCTCATGTCTTAAGCTTCCTCTAGTTTTCCAGCGAAAACATCAGTTAGGAAAGGCTGTTTGACATTTAGCAGAAACAGAAGAAAATTTGTTTCCAATCTTTCAAGACAGTTTTCACTCGATATCCTACACATGTCACATTACATAAGGAATAATCTCTCAGCCATGATTTTGAGCTTTACTATTTCAAAAAAGCAGGATTTATATGTTTGGTTACACTCCATTTGGCATACAAGGCCAGAGGTTGAGTAATGTCACATTTAAAATAGTTTCAGATATTAAAGAGCCACACTGGTATAGTTAAAAACCCTTGATCAAGTCAAAATCTGTTTGGTAAGATGATCCTTATTCATATTTTCACTGAGGAATAAGTGAGAAAATTTCACAATGCCAGAAATCTTTCTGGGCAAAATTTTACTACTTCTTGTTGTAACTACACAAAAGGAAAGAAAATAAGGCAGCACCCACATATGAATAACAATGCAGTGCATTTGCTGTTCATATAGAAAAAAAAATAAAAATAGACTGCTTAGTTACTTTTACGTGGTCTTTTCTGATACTTATAAAAAATAAACATTCTGTGGTGCTTACAAAGAAAATTAAAGCTCTTTGTACTGCATGCTCCAGCTACAAAATATGTGACAACCTAGCCAGTGGTGAGTGATACATTTATTTATGTATCTAACTGCATGAAAGAGTGTTCTTTGCAATCACTGCAGGTGTCAAAGTTCACAATTTACAAGGTAGAATACATGATAGCACATAATACAAGAACACAAATAACATTTAGACAAAATGCAAAAGAAATTAAATAGAAAATGGAAATTTCCTCTTTTCCCTAGTAAATGGTTGAAGTCAATTTCATTTTGAAACAGGAGGAACATGCAAAGGAGGCATCATAAGATTGCCTCCTGTGGCAATCACTACATAGAGGCCCCTCTTATTATATTATCTGCACTGTTTGCTAACCTGATCTGGTCCACAATGTTAACAGCATTCTGTCTAATTCATCTCATCACATTCTTAAACCACATTCAATCTGAAGTTGAGTTCACAGTATGTAAAACTACTGTTATGTTTTTTATGTAAATGTAAAAGTGTATGTATTCCAGAAAACCGATACTCTCTAGGACTTGAATGTTACACGTAAACTATTAATTTCGTCAGCAACATTATTGCAGCATTCAAGTACATGATAAAAATACAAGATGGCTTAATGTTTCCATTAGCTTATCTCTTCCACCAGATGTGCTTATTTATAAAAGATGTAACTTCATATTTTCTATGTTTTTATGTTGCTATGATTATGCAAATCCTATTTAGAAAAAAATAAAAATCCTGCAAGTGAGTGTCAAAGCACCATTACTAGGTTTTAAAACTGTTCTATTCCAAAGAATATTTAAGTAACAATACCATTGAGGATTTTTTTCCTTCAAAAAAGAATCTAATATCCTCTGCCAAGATGGCAAAGAGAGGACAGAAAGTCAGTGTTGCAAATGTATTGTAAATGAAAGTACTTTCCTTCTTTTTGCTATGCTATTCACTATTATTGCTTAAATAACAATGAGTGCCTCTCCCTTTTCTGACTGGCTCTTTCGCTTCTTGTGATGAAATCTGTCAAACTATTAAGCAGGAATGTGTTTTTAGTTTTGCTGCCACTGATACCAGGAAAACCATTGGCTGGTTTAATTAGAACATCACAAATGTTATAGTGACCCCTCCAATATCTGACAGAAATATCTTCAGATTTTTATCTTTTAATTTTCAGTTCTAATTGTAAATGATTCCTAGAGGTTAAGTACTGAAGCATTAACAAGATGCACTGTAATCTACCACTCTGCATTACGCTGTAATTCTCTCTGTACATATGCCACATACAAAAAATATTCTCCTGGAGTATTGCTTTTTATGAAAAAGTAAGCCTTATTACCCCTTCCCATCGCTGCTACAGAGATTTTAACACATCTTATGTAAAAACCATTCCTACATCAACATGGTAAGTCACATATGATCAATATGATTTTCAGACCTTTCAAGTTTACCTGAAAAAGAAAATAAAAACAAGACCCCTCCCTCCTCGGTTATGGTGAAGAGATCTGCAAGGTGCAATTGTGAGTCAAATAGGCTACAGAAAGTTGATACATCTGCAGGATTGAATCTGTAATATGACAGAAAGGAAAAGTACAAAAGAGTCGGCTGTGCAGTTAAGAAGTTTTATTACGTTCACTTTAACTGCAACCATTATCTATATTGCTGTACCATCCAGCGTATTTAATCAAGGCCGTGGGTCTCTTGGGAGTGAGTCTGTAAACAGACAGTCTCTGTCATGAATAACATCTGTTATAATTTGAGACACAGCATCAACAAGACAGGGAGAGGGATTGGTATGATAGCACAAAAGGAGGAAGAACCAAACTAACTGTGATCAGACAGCACAATAAAACAGACATTTTTTCATTTCGATGTTTTACAGCTGTTAAGAATGTTCAGTTGTTCTTTTTTAAAAACCTTCTTCTAAACAAGCCTACCTATCTCCAATAGGTTGTTCAATTTAGACAATCACATGGTAGTCAACTCATGTGTTCAGAACTTCAGACCGTGTTGAGGAGAGAGATGAGGGACAATAGACTAAATGTCCTACAGAGTAAGTCTGAGATGACACTTAAAGCTGAAGCACTTTATGTAACAATATGCAGAAGGAAGTCTCAAGTCTCAAACAGAGAGAGGCATCCCAGGTGAGCAGAAAACCTACACACGTGAACAGTCAAATAACAGACAAGGGCAGAATCAGAATAAGCATATCCAATTAGAAAAAAAAACACCATAATGAAGATGGTAAGCTGGAACAGGATGAGAACAGAAAAGCATGACTGAAATAGAGGAAGACGTGCATCAATTAAAGGAAGGGGCATTAACGCTCATAACTGGAAATTACAGTGTTACAATACTAAAACAGAAGTTAATAAGGAACATGTGTAGGGACAAAAATAAAGGCCAGGAGTTAGAACCTTCAGGAGTCAGAAACTAAATAGGCAAGAAGATACAGTGAATGTTTGGGGTAAAAAGAGAGATTTCCAAGCAGCATGTAGTTTCTCACTGTGCGGTTCTATTGGAGAGATGATTTAGACTCAAGTCAGGAGGACAAAAGTTCAATGTGTCTTTGATGAATTTATGAACTATGTTTATACATATTACAAATAGTGTCATATTCAACTTGTGCCTGAAATGCACCAGCGTTATCACTGCTTAACACATTTGGCACAGGACTCTAATTTCTGCCAGGACACTTACTCCAAAGAAGTTTGTCTCCCAGTTCTCTCCAAACTCCGATTCTCCTAATCCTACTTTGATGGATCATTACTGCAGTGTCTCAGGAGACAATAAAAGCCCTGGACCAAAGGGTCCGTAGGCACCAGATTTAGAGTCTTTATCTTCTGTACCTGCCTTCTGATGCGTAAAGTCTTTGTAGTAAGATTAATAGTTTTTCACACCATGCAGCTAGACCACTGTGGATATTATCACATGCAAATAATAAAATTTTAAGCATCTGCTGATTATAGTAAGTTCTGCTTTCAACAGGAACTTTGTAACTTTTGGGCTAATTAGTATCTGTCTCTCACTGCAACACTCTTTGTTTTCAATATTGAATTATGTTTATCTCCATGTGTGAGGTGCATATTTATATTTAACAAATATTTGTGACCGAAGCATCGGAAGCCAGCTGAGATTTATCAACTTTCACCATGAAAAAGCAATCCACTTAAATATAAGACCCTGAGCTTCCCTTTCAAAGCAGTATGTTACATTCAGTAATGTGAAACATTTAACAAATAGTTTCATTTAGTGGGCTAAATTTAGTATATTAATTGCTCGATCTAGCACAGCAGGTAGGCTGCAAAAGATTCAACGGTCAAGAATTATGATGCAGACAAAAATTGTTAATACACCAATAGTTCTACATTATTACAATTTTCAATTAAAAAAGTAAAGCATTCAGAGTAAAACAAGCCTGAGTAATTATGAAAATGTAAGTACATCCTGTATACTAAGTCATAACACATAGATTCACTTTCTTCTCCTTTGGTGCTTTACACACATGTGTCTAGGGTAGATATGAACTTTTTCATATAAGCTCACTAGGTAAAGAAAAGGAGAGAGTGAGTGAGCACGCTGCTTATTAAAGTTCATGTATTTGGAAAAATTCATTAAACTTTGTAGGATGTAGGCTCCCAGCTTTCTGAAAGTAACAGCACTTTTGGCAAAGACCATGGTAAAAAAATCTAATTATATCAAAACCACAGTAAATGCAACTCTAAATTGCTCCACATGGTTCACTGCACAAGTCAGACTTAACCATCCCAAATTTTTACCACTGTGGTTACAACTACATCCTCAAGTGTCATTGATGTTGGATGAAGACAGTAATGTCTCTAACCTATAACTATTAAAAAAAAAATTATACAAACATCAGTTGCCTCTTTTACAGTTTGAATTATCAGCTTTTGCAGAAACTATTTATAAGAGGGGGCTAAACTGTCAAAAAGCCATTCTTGAATTTGAGTATTTTTTGGCAAACTTCTACTTACTTGCAGCTGTAAGGATGACTCAATTATTTGCAAAAGATTGTTTATACATAGATTCATTATTATCATAATACTATTTATAGCATGGTAACAGGCTATTTTGCAATGCCTCCTCATTCATTCAAGGTGGCTGGTGGACAGAACAAACAGAAGTTCACGGAACACTCCGTTATGCAGCTGAAATATATTTAGTTCAGGTGACATTTAAATTATAATAAGCTGTCACTGGAAGAAAAAAATTTTAAAAGCATATTTAGATCCACTGATATGGCAGATCTGATGACTGATTCATTTCTTCAGAGTAAGAAAAAAAAAGCATCTTGATAGTACCAATATTTTTTTGTTACTCCGTCCAAAGTATAATAATAAAAGAGATGAGGAGAATACGTCTAGTACAATATGAAGCAGAAAGGGGAGAATTCAAGTAAATTATACCAGAGGCACTAAAAAGGCATGCAGTTTAAACAGGAAAAAATAGTTATGTTCTTCTGAGAAAATACAGCATCATATAACTTTACTTTCTTTTTGTGTTAACATTCCGTTCATTTGACAAAAAAAGAAAAAAAATCCCCCTTTTTTCTCAGGTGACAGATACTCTATTTTATTTCTGAGTATAGGCTTCTTAAGGTCTTAAATTATCAGCTGCTTTGTATAAGACTGACTTTTTTTTTTTTTGAAGGAACGACACCATGCATTTCTTTTTATGATCTCATACAGAAACCTTCTTTGACTTCCATTACTTAAATGGACTGTATGATTTGAGGCTGTAAAAGGCTTCAATATCAATACTATTTTTAAAAATGTTTCTAAGAACATTATATATTTACCCTATATTTGTAAGAAATTATTTCCCACCATTTGAGAGGTATAAACCACTGCATATATTAACTACTGGGGTTTGTATATGATTAAATCTGTCATTCTAGTTACAATAAATATTATCTTTCACCCACCACAAAATAATAAAAATGATGGTAACAATTTCAGTGAAAATACTTAGGATTGCCTTTACAATGTAATTGTCAACAAGACACC
Source organism: Thinocorus orbignyianus (assembly GCA_013400375.1). Taxonomy (NCBI): domain Eukaryota; kingdom Metazoa; phylum Chordata; class Aves; order Ciconiiformes; family Thinocoridae; genus Thinocorus; species Thinocorus orbignyianus. The sequence continues at coordinate 724,058 of VXBW01006824.1, forward strand.
ATAATACTATACTGCCATAAATTCTGAAATTGTCAGCATTCGTGAATGAAACAGTCTATGTCACTAAATTATTTTAAACATCTTCTATTTAAAATCTTCCGTGTTCAGATGCAGTCTGATCTGCAGACCTAGCGTATCTCTGTGAGGCCTTTTCCTCTTGGAATATTGTCCAAACCACACTGATTGTGACTCTTGATCACCCTCGTTTACAAAAAATGCATTTGTATCACTAACTTTCCTCTCAAGAGAACTGCATGTAAAATAATTTCTAATTCTGAGCATATTAAAGCTGAAAATGTACAAGAAAGCCTTACTTTAACTTCTTTATATGAGGTAGGTTGTAACGTTTCAGAGCTAAACAAAACAGTTTCAGTCTTGCCAGATAATCATTCTCTCATGTCTAAAGCCCTTTATGAGAAAGAATTGCCAATGACTTCTCACGTCTAGTTTTCCTCTTGTTCTATTTCCCTTTCACATTTTCTCCTTTTTTTTCTAAACCTGGGCCATAAATTTTGAGGTTAAATCAAAACCTCTTAAATGAAGAAGCAGAGCAAAAAAAATAGCATGTGATAGTCTCCCTAAAGCTGCTGAAAAGCACACCAGCTTAAAGAAACGTTAAACATTTTTCAGAGTTTTAACACACCATGACGACAAAATAGGAACTTTTTCAGACTGTTACTGAAAATAAATAATGCGTTTACTTCACTCTCTTAACTCATTTCTCCCCTTCCATCATACAGCTGAGGGTTTGGTTTTTTAAGTTACACACCTTAAAAATCAAATGTCATGTATTCCATTTCTTAATCAGTATAGAGTTACAGCAACGGTATGGCAACGTGATGATAAGAAAAGGTCCTTTAGCTGGTCTGAATTATAATGATAGTAATCTTATTTTATGCATTTCAATTTGTAAAAAGGAAGAAAATAAATGACCTCTAAATTACAGTGAAAAAGTATTACTTCTGAATGTCAGTGAGTTTAGAAAGTAATTTTGGGGAACAAAGCACCCACTTGCTTCCTAAACAATTGTTTCATCTTAAAAGTCATTCACCAGCCATAAGCAGAACTCCAGCTCCTTAGCACAGATTTTATGGCTCACCTCACTCAGATATCACAAGGTATGCTTTTGTACTCACCTGAAAAATAAATGTAAAGCTACAGCCCAAACTTCCACAACATACTTGGGTCTTTCTCATCATGAATAGAACTGTAGTCTTTATGAGAACTGATTTTTTTATCACTTCCTAATGTGCTTCCATGGGTGCACCTTCAAATGCCAATTTATTGATGTCTCCTGAAAAAATATTTTTAACACCTTTTGAAACATGTTTTCAGGTGGAATGAGACTTATAAAAAAGCTTAACAGTGACATCAGCAGCCACAGAGCAAATTATTTTCCCAAGATTCACGATCATATTATTATGCAACACCAATTATGACAAACAGCACATCAGTGTGATTAATGCGTTATCCTGAATCTTTGAGTCATTCATTCAACTCCACACAGTGCTCTGGGTCTTTTGGAGACACCTTTAGTGTTTCACATCTCCCAAAAGTTATGAAAAGCCTTCCACAGGTGTCAACTGTCAACTCATGGCAAAAATACACTGACTACCAGAGCAGGGCTCAGGCTTTGCTTAAACGTAGATTGTTCGTGGCTTTCAGACCAAATACCTTGCTACCTTTCATGGCTCATTGATAGTTTTCACATTTATTTACTGAGACAATTCTCTATTCTTTCAAAGAGCTGGACAGCAAACCGACTTCAATTAAAGAGTAGAAAGATGCTTGGCACAGGATCAGCTGTATTTTTGCCTGCCTTCTTCCACAGATCACAATATATCCCACAGCACCGAGCTGCAGTGGTGCAGATTCAGCTTTACCAAATACCTCACTGAGTTTTTTTCCTCATGAGCCTGCCTGGCTTCTTTGCAAATAAAACTGCATGTTACGCTTATCAAGGGCTCTCATGCTTCCCGCAAGTCAGATACACGTAAATTTTGACATGTCCTTGTAATTCACGCAATTCCTTATTTAAAACAACTAATTTTTATTAAAAATCCAACCATATACTACATTTTTTTTAATTTTTTTTGAGACTGCTTTGTCCTCTTTTTAAAAAGTATAGGTATTTTTAAGAGGCTGTCATAGTAACCAGTGCACATAGGTGGTTGTGGTTTTCCTAACTTAGAAATATAATCACAGAAGTCCTTATTATATGTTATAGCAACAAAGTTTCAAGTTTTTCATTACAAAATATGTACATAAAATAAGGGATGTATACGTGCACATAAAGACAAAAAAAAAGCCAAAAATTCTGGCACATTACATACAAAAAGTCTGTATTATATGTACATACATGCATATTGTACATGTATACACATATAAAGTCTGTATTATGCAGATTTTAAATAAATTACTGATATCCACATTTATACCACATGTTATGTGCCACCAATACATTAAAAAGTTATAGCAAATATACACATTCACATATAGCAGTTACTATGACAATACCCAAAAAGTATGTAACAATATGACCCAGAGAAGCACAGAGTGCCCCATAGAAAGAGCCACTCTTTTAACATTCTTTGTATTTAAATTGAGCATCTTCAATTACTTCTGCACCACAAACTGTGAAAGTCTCTCTGAGGTTGTAACAGCAAAACAGAAAAGTAAACTTCTAGAACATAATAATTGTTCTAAAGTATTAATATTATTAACGTGGGAACACTTGTTTAGTTTTTACTCTGGACTTTTATAGAAGAATCACAGGAACTTTATGAAAATCAAAGTTGAAATAAAATAATATCAATGGATAATTGGTACAAGCCCTGACTGAGGTAGGTATAATGGTGAAAACATGAATCCTAAAGTACTAGTATGAATGTTAATTAATAGTGTGGAGAAAAATCACCTTGTCTCTTTCCTATCCTGCTTTTCATCCACGAGAAGTACCTTCAGTGGCATGTCACTATATTCTAGCTTGTGTCCTTAGCATGCCTGCTCTAGTAGTACTGCCCGTTTAGCACTAAGAACATCCACATGTTCCATTCCGAATTGTAGCTAATGATGATTTACTTACATCTAGCTCAAAAAAGGGAATAGAAATCTCACAATTCGATAAAAGCACATCTCTTAACTTATAACAAGAATTCAAACATCATTCCAGTAGTGTCAAAGCCATTTAATTATGTCTTTTCCTAGTCTTTTGAGTGCTTCATTTCACATCCTCAGTACTGCTCTTCCATTATAGATGTGTTTCATAGCCATTATGCCAAATCCTGTATAGCTGCAAACTGTCTTAATTCTACTGATTCCAAGAGAAGTATATTGACATGCACCAGCCCAGATCGGTCCTTTTGTCTTTGGGGGTTATAAACTGCATTAAGACTTTAAGACATTAATGCTGTAAGACTTTCTAGTCCCAGTAGGAGTAACAGCCAAGCACAGGAGGGAAGACAGTAAGAGAAGACAATAAAAACAAGGTAGACATCAACATATGAGTAATTTGGTTTTTAACATACGGCCATCTCTTTCCAGTGAATCAGATGTTTTATATTTAAAGAGGAAAATATTTGTCCAGGGAGTGAAGGGAACCCTCTGTAAAAGGTAAAAATACTGTATTTAACACACTTCTGTGTCTTTATTTTCCTAACTCATACTGAGAAAGATTTAATCACACCAGTGCAGTCACGATACTTTGTTTTCCACAGGTTTCAGCAGTGAATCACATCCAAATTGTTCCCAAAAGCACACTGAATTATATTTCAAGATTTGATTTATTCTCACTGGTAACTGCTATAATTTATGATAGATTCCATTTTGTCTACCCATGCCTATAAAACAAGCACACATAAGCAGAAAACATCTGACAAGACAGAACATCACAGTGCGAAAACAATTCGGAAAAGGCAGTTATTTTATAACAGCTAAACTTTGTAAAGGAATGGATGAAACAATATTACAAGAAGAAAAGCAATATGCAAGTATCACAGTTGCTACTTAATTCCTCATTTTTGTCTTATTGTCATATGTTCTAGTGACACCAGCTAGTGGAAATATTCTTCCACTGAAAAGCCCAAATTGCTTCAAATAAGGCATAAGTAAAAAGAGCTGTGGCCTGTTCTGGCCATCCTCTGGGAGCTTGCAGACCTGAATACTTCATTTTCTTGAACGAGTTATCAAAGCTCCCTGCTATGTCTTGTGACTGTGAGACGGTTTGTATCATGAAAAGGTTCTCACCACTTTAATCCCACTGTGCTGCAGTGAATGACGTTAATAAGTGGAATTAAAAAATAACGTTACTATAATAGCCAATACAGTCAGATAATTACAACAACTGAAAAAAAATATCAGCAAGAAGGGTTTGTGATTAATTTTTCTAATATACCTGAAAATATGGTGAATGGCATTTATGGTAGTGGAAATCTCCAACAGTAGACATGGGAACACTAAAATTTGTTTTTGACTATTGTTTTACAATAGCAAAAGGTAAGCAAGAAAACAGTAGTGGCAGTACAAGAAAGACTAAAGCCAAATTATTGTCCTTTTAGGACCCATCACTTTAAGATTTGCTTGCTCTCACATAGATGAGACATTGAATTTTTAAAAACAAAGATGAAGCCTGAAGTAAGCATCACAGAGGAAGGGTTGAGTTTCTCTCCATTTTTAAATAAGGAGGTTCCTCATTGAGATATTGTAGTTCTGCACTGTGCAGGATAACTCAGTTTTTTATTTCTGATGCAACTCAAATGAGAAAAGCCAAAGTTTGTTAAAGCTGTGATCCTTCAGTTCTAAAAGACGATTGCTGTTTATCTTTGTCTAGGCTGCTATAGCTCTGTTCCTTCAGCTGACCTCATTAAAACTTTTTTGCATAGATTTTAATTTGGCTATTAATGAGACTGCATTGATGCTGAATGTTTGTAGTAACAAAATACTCTGAGAAAAAGTACTTGATAGTAGCAATGCTCTGCTTTGACTGAGTGGTCCAGTGAGGAAACAATCTGAGTCAATGCCTCCCAACCAAAGTAGTTTGCACAGATTTTAATTTCTAGAGTAACAGAAGATGCAATCTATTTCTTCTTAAATCTGCATTTTGTTACTGTTACTGTTTTTTTAAATCTGCATAATTCAGCGGGTTAAGCTGAATTACTACAAAATTAGTGTAAATATCCAGACAGACACAAATCCATACATTATACTTCACAGCCACATTCCTTAAAGATGCCTATTAAAATTACATATTTTCATCAGTTTGTCAAGTCATCTACAGGTCAGTATCCTATAAAGTCTCAGTATCACCCTGTGTCATAGTCCAAATTAAAAGTTTCGCTATGATCCATCAATAAATTACATGCAATAGTATTTCCCTAATGTTCTTTTCCTGAATAGGGTAATATGTGTATGTATAAAATAACTTGAGGAAGAGTTAGAAAAGAGAGATTTCATGGTCTGGTTTAAAAATCATCTCGAAATACATTAAAATTTATTGTGAAATACATTCAAAGCACCAGCTGCAAACCAGAGAGAAAATACCAGTCCACAGCAGAAAGAAAATACACACTGAGTTTGTCAATCAACATGGGGAAGGACAAGAAGTCCTTAATGTGGTAGCTACAAAAGGAAAACTAGAATAGTGACTCCATTTGAAGTACTTTCATTAAATCAGGCAGCTAGACAGGGAGACAGAAAATACATAACGCAAGACAAAAGTTCAGATGAAAGTATAACCCTTATCACGCTCCATATGGATTGTCTTCATGCTGTCAATGCCTGAAAATACTAAGTCCCTACCTGAATACTCTGTGTCATATCTTCATGTGACTTGCACACACGAAACCACACCTTCATAGGTGCCTGAAATAAAAGTTGTCTCACAGGCAATTCATGCCATACAGCTCATCCTTCTTCTGTATCCATACTACTTGACAGTGCTGTGAAAACAATGACACGGGTTGCCATCAACACCTATTCGATCTGCTAACTCTATTCCACCTGCTAACACCATGCTAATAATCAACGCAGAGTTTGGTTGGACAAATGCCTGTTCCACACCTGTGAGCACAGCGCTCTCCTTAATGGCCAAAGGATAGGAGAGTTACCTACTTACCATACAAGACTTTTTCTAATATCCTCTAGGAAATGCCACCTGCCAGTTCACTTTCAGTTCTGACTTACTAAGCTATTGAACAACCAACTGAACGAGGCCTTGAAAGGAGCACCAAAAGATGGAAGAAAACTGGCAGGGGAATGTAATCTCTCCACCAGGTCCCTGGGCTGCAGAGAAAAGGCAAGGAATAAATTCAAGTGCACAACCTAATCTGTCAATGAAGAAAAAAGCTCTTAATCCAAAACCGCAGTTAGCACAATGTCTAACACTAAGCTGCTCAAAGCAGCTGGCAGCTTCTCCAGTCCAAAGGATCCAGGGGAGAAAGGGACAGTCCCCTGCAGTGTAGGAAAAGGAACTGTAATGGATGAAAGACATTTTTCCACACTTTCTTGAGCAACAGTTACACTTCTTAGCCATTCAGAAGTCAAGAAAAATTATGTTCAAGCTTTGGTATTTTTTTATGACCTGCATCATTATGGAACAATGAGCTCAGAATGACATGAGAGAAAAAAGAACAGAAAGTCAGAAAGGAGAAATCACCTGTTATACAAGTCCATGATTTAATGTTCAAAACATTTTGGAATTGATGTAGCCTCTTTCACCTGCATTTCTCTTGTAAAATTATTCAAATTTCACTAGACCAGAGGGAGATACCCTACTTGGTCTTCAGCGGTCTGAACACTGTTTTTCTATTGTATCCTGTGGATCCGCGATAGCCCCACAGATGAAGCCCTACCAGGAAAGCAGTTAGTCCTACGAATTCACTTTTTTCAGCTTTAGAGCAAAGAAATGGTCTTTGATTTGAGGATAAAAGCAAGATCAGAACTTCCACCTGGTATATAGGTATAGATTTTAGCTCCAATTCAGATCAGGAGATAGCAATATTTTTGCCTCCTTCCTCAACATCGCTGGAAGAAATTCAAAAAGTTTTCTGACGATAGCATTCACTTGGTGAGTTGTTGCGGAAAACAGGCATGTGGGAAAGAGAGACTGTTTTTTAAAACCAGCTCTTCTGACAATCTTCAGAAAGAAAGTAATAAAAAAACTATCTTCGTCTCCACAAGAGAAAAACATTATGAGAATAGCAAATACTTTGCACGGGATTCATGTTTGGCAAAACACATAAAAAATGGCTAAGATTTTTCTAGCTCCTGTAAATACGGGATTGCTCTCATTTGTACATAAGTATGTATTTACACAGTAGATACTAGACATGCACTTCGCATATGCACAGAGTATCTCTCTTACTGAAAGAAATAGTAGCTTAAAATGTTTCATATCTAAAAGAACAGAGAGGAAAAGTTGTTGGTTTTTTTTTTAATATTCAACCATTCATCTTGACATATACACTGTTAGAGCACCTGACAGTCTATAGCAAGCACTCTATGATCAATTAGTGAAGTAGAAGCCTGGTATTAGGGACCTCACCACAAGCAGACACTTAGGTTGTACAGAATATGCCATTTTTCCCTAATGCCTTTTTTTTTTTTAATCGTTAGAAATTACCTTGACAACGAAGACATTGATTCTGATTATAAATAAAACAGTAAAATCTACAGAAGTATATATCAAATTTATTTTCTCTTAGTACTGTACCAGTTGATTGTTGGCAATGTAGTAAAGGGAAAGCCATAGACTCATACACCTACTCATGTCTTTCAGATTCATTAACATGTATTCAAATTATTTGTTTTATTATAAGCATGAACTTTTCCTTTTTAACTTCCCTTTTAGGATTTTAATCACCATTTCAGTTCAGCTATACTTTATTACATTGAAAATAAAACAGTATCTCTAAAGCATTGTCGTACAGCACTTTTTTAACAAGAAATAATGCAAATGGACTCAAAGGATATCCAGCAGTGTCAGTTTTCTCCTATCCTTAGAGTCACTTAGTGACTTAGTAGTTGGAATTTTACAAGGAGTATCTTCAGAAGTCCTACACACAAAAAAAGTTGCCTAGAATACTTCAGCATCTCTACTTTAGACACAAATAACTCTTTGTTCTGGGTAGTGAGATTGATTGTATTATTTTTATTTGAAAGAACTGATTTGGAGTAAAGATTTCAAAAACATCCATTATAATCTTAGAACAATGCATCTGAACTCAGGCTGAGAAATACCGTGGCTGCCTATCAAATCCTTTTTGGATTTCTTTCCATCTTACAACAGAAATCTGTGACATAAAAAACAGGAATGAATCAAGCACAACACTAATATACCAAGACCAAAAAATGAAAAATTGAAGGCCTAAGGAGAAGAGTCTTTCATTAAACCTTGAAATGGATATGGTGATCCAGGAATGAGAACATACCGGAACAACAGAGGAAGTACTGGCCAGGTAGAATTAAGTGCACTGTTACACATTTATTCAGCAACTTGATAGTGCTATGCTATTACAGTCCAATAATTAATCTAATGAGGAAAAAACCCGACCCTTAATCATATTTGCTGGTATATAAAGAGTTGACCAGAATAAATGGGGGCTTTTAGCTATCTGGCAAACAAAAAAGAAAGCTTCAGTTCACGTCAATCTAAATTAAAAATCTTTCCTACTTTCATCTTGGAAACAAAAAGGTGATTCAGATCAAATTACATATTTCATAATAGACAGTTATATATTAAAAGCAAAGGAAATAGAGGAATAAATTCACATTACTGCTAAAAGACAGACAGACCACCTCCTCTCCCCCTATGTAAATATGTAAGGCAGGTTCTTTTCAATTTCTCCAGTTAAGGTTGTTCTGCCTCAACTGGAAGTGAGGTCTCTGGAGCACCAGAATTAAAACAGAACACCACCGTGTATCATGTTTTACCATTTCTCAATGCGGAGCTGAGAGGATCATTTCAGAGGATTTGTCAGGTAAGTTGAAAACTGCTTTGCATCACCTTTTGCCAGTATTGTTCGTTCTCCGCCAGCTTGGAAGAGAATGACAATAGGCGACCTTCATTCCAGTTCCTTTGTAAGTAAAAAGATTAACATAACTTGTTAAGAAACAGAATTGCAAATAATTATGTACGTGCATGTCTATGACTCAACTTTCGATCATTTTTCTCAAGTCACTGACAAACTGCATGCCAAAGATGGCACAAGCCATAATACAAAAGCGATACATAGATTACAGTTCCAAAGACATCATATTCAATACTTCAGAAGGACAGAAATAAAATCAATGCATATAGCAACCATATTTCCAAAGGGCTGACAAAATGAAAATTTATTAATTCACACTGCTGGCATGATTAATCTTTTCAAATATATGAAGCTTCAAGTGTTTTATAAAATAAACAAATGCATTGTCATAACCGCAAAATACTGAATACTAACTATGACGAAGCAGAGTACTTCAGAGCAGCCATCTTCCTCGGGGTTCTAAACTTGGACGAGCATGTTCTCACTGTGTGATATGTATCTTTTATATAATCTGATATAAAATCCACAGTGAAATAAATGGTTGTGTGCAACTATACAATATACATCATGCAGTTACAAGTTACATGTATATTTAGAAAACATTTACTTAGTTGCTTGTCTCTGATCCAACTATGTCCAGAGTAAATCCAACATGTTTTCTGCATTGTAAAGTAGATTTTTTTTGAGATCCCAATGGTACTATAATATAAACAGCCCAATCAAAATATTTCAGGTTATCTTAATCCTTCTACAATCTGCTTGCTATTTTCTTCTGCAGAAAGCCACTCAAATTCAATCATTGCAAATGCTATAAAAACCCTGCTGATTTATTTCCCTGCTCAGAAAGTCAATAAAACAACTTATGACTTGACATCAAATACATCATTCAGCCAAGAAACCAAACTCCTGATGACGACTCATTTAAACCTGAAGGTCTTTACTTGCAGGGATATCTGCTGTGTAACACTGCTTCCGGATTTATTATCATATTTAAAAATTAAATGCAAAGACATAGAATCATAGGATGGTTAGAGTTGGAAGGGTCCTTAAAGATCATGTTCCAACCTCCCTGCCATGGGCAGAGGCACTTCCCACTAGACCAGGTTGCTCAAATGAAAGCTAGCACACATGTAGAGAGAGCAGAATAGACCAGACTAGAACAAGACAGGTTTGGGGCACCAACCACCTCCTTAGGAAGCCTGTTCCAGTGTTTGACCACCTTATTGATAGTGAAATGCTTCCTAACGTCCAGTCTAAACCTTCTCTGGCATAGCTTTGAACCAATCCCACACACCCTGTCGCTGGATGCTAGGGTGAAGAGATCAGCAACTCCATCTCCACTTCTCCTCCTCATGAAGATGTAGAGAGTAGTAAGGTTGCTCCTCAGCCTCCTCTTCTCCAAACTAGTCAAATGCAAAGTCCTCAGCAACTCGTCATAGGACATTGCTTCCAATCCTTTCACCAGCTTTGTTGCCTTCCTCTGGATGCAAGGACTTTCACATCCTTCTTAAATTGCAGAACTGCACACAGTACTCAAGGTGAGGATAATCATCTCTTTTGACCAGCTAGCTGTGCTGCCTTTGATGCACCCCCAGGTGCAGTTTGTCCCCGTGGCAGCCAGGACCCACTGCTGACTCGCACTGAGCCTGCTGTCGACCAGCACCTCCAGATCCCTTTCTGCAGGGCTGCTCTCCAGCCCCATCTCTCCCAATTTATACTTGTTCCCGGCATTAATCTGTCTTAATTGCAGAATCCACTAATTGGACTTGTTAAATTTCATCTCATTAATCATTGCCTTATCTACCTAGATCCATCAGCCTGGCATCTTATTCCTCAAGAGAAAAAACAGCACCTCCCAGTTTGATTTCATCAGCAAACTAGCTAATGGTGCATTCAACTCCCACATCCAGATCATTGATAAATAAACAGAACTAGACTTAGAACTGAATTCTGAGGAACATATATATATATTTATATGTTAATTATAGGAATATGAANCAGAGGCACTTCCCACTAGACCAGGTTGCTCAAATGAAAGCTAGCACACATGTAGAGAGAGCAGAATAGACCAGACTAGAACAAGACAGGTTTGGGGCACCAACCACCTCCTTAGGAAGCCTGTTCCAGTGTTTGACCACCTTATTGATAGTGAAATGCTTCCTAACGTCCAGTCTAAACCTTCTCTGGCATAGCTTTGAACCAATCCCACACACCCTGTCGCTGGATGCTAGGGTGAAGAGATCAGCAACTCCATCTCCACTTCTCCTCCTCATGAATATATTCATATGTTAATTATAGGAATATGAATTTATATATTAAATATATGAAAATTAATTTTCAGTTTTTCAGTTTATGAAACAGTACAGGTATCAATTAAATTTAGATTCTAATGCTTACTTCCTGGCCATTTTCATCCCTATAGAGAAGTCATGAGCATTTACTTCCATTCTTTTTAATGTCTGTCCAGTTCAACCTAAAGTTTGAGTAAAAAAGCATGTTACTGGTTAGAACTCAATTGAAAACTGCTCAGACTACACAAAATCTGGCTTGTCTGTCTATACCCAATGCACAAGAACCCAGCACTTCATATGCCATAAAACTACTCAACTCCTGAAAGACAGAGATCTGTGCAGCCTCTGGAGTTAGGTGGAGTTACGATTGTGTGTATTTTAACTGGCCAATATCCAAATAATTCATTTTTCTACTGCTGTATCTTAGTTTTTAACAAACACCTCTGAAATTTTTGCTTGAGACCTCAAACAGGAGTCAAACAAGTTTTATATTTTTAATTTACCATGGATCCTATTTCAATGAAGCAGCAATCTCAAAGCAACAAAAATAGTATTTGATAACTCATTATAGAAGACTTAAAAATTAACATGGTCATTACATAGTAGACAGAAGAAAAAGCATATGGATATATATATTGAATGAAATTAGGAATTGATATAAAATTGTTTCAGGTAGTATTAAATACCTCATCCAATTTGAAACCAAAATATTCTAACTTGGTTTTTTTCTGTTCATGTAAATAAATTTAGGGGTTGGGAAGAGATTTCTTTTCTGATTAAGTACTCCCCCCTTACAGCTCCAATAACACTATTTAGAATCACAAAACAGAGCTGCTCACTGTTTTTCACACAGTTGCATGTGCCAAATACCACGCAAATTCATAACTACATTTACTCAACTTTTGGCAACTAAACTATTTGTTTAAAAAAATTAAGAGTCAGTCCTACTCTTGATTAGTGCAGCAATGTTTCCCCCAGCAACCTTGCTTTGACCTCTTAAGATCATCAAGATCAATTCTTAGTCTGTTTTTTGATCATTGGAGACCCACTTTCTACCTTTCTTTTGTCCCTTCCTTTTATCACATTAAACACTAACTTCTTATTCTTTTTTTACCTTTATGAGTCTTCATATATTATCATTTCCCATTTAATGCTGGAGTACAAATAACTGTTCCTCATCACCAAGCGATGCCCGTTTTCTTCATCTACTGCTTTAAACTAGAAACATGCAACTTTGTCAGACCTGACATGCTCACCTTTCACAGTTCTACTTGAACTCTACTTAAATATCTAAAATAGGAAATTACTTCATCATAGGCAGGATGCTCATCTGCTGAGCCACTAAATTTATCCTGTGAGGATGATTCTTAACTATTTTCTAGTTATGTTTCCTCTGTTCCTCAGCCTGTAGTGTGCTGTTAAGAGGGTCCTTGAGGAGCTCTCTAGGCCCAGCTGTGCTGTGCTGAGACCCCTTATTACTCTGACTGTGGAGTTAGTCAGAACTCGAAGGCTGAAAACAGCCAATTTGTCAAAGGGTTTTGATCAGAATGCTCTGATGTACTACACAAGATCCAAAATGAACTTTTTTTCTTCACTGAATATACATATATTTTCTCTTCATTGAATATACACATACACACAGTTGAGAGCATACATATATACAACTCTTACAATTTCCATCATTGCCTCAGCTCCAAAGACTGTTCAAGTAAAGAAACTTAAACAAAATTTACTCTATATTGGCAAATAAGTGGGAACCAGCCAGAGATAGATACATTTTTGAGCAGCTAGTTTTGAAATGATGTTTTAAAATAGTTTTTTTGTTAACTGAGACATAGGAACCTAAATGTGAACTAAAACGTGAGAATGCACTTTGAATGAAGCAGCACTAAAATCACATGAAAATGAATAAAAAATTATATGTTTTGAAGTGGAAATAAAAAAAGGCAGCAAAATAGCCTTTGTTTATGATGTAAAATCCAATTTTTCCATTTTTTTTATACTTGAGCTCCTAATTATAGAGTAAATGCTGATCGATACTGGAGATAGAACATCCAAAAAAGATCACCGAAAGACCTAGAATTACACATTAGAACTCAAAGAAGGTCAAATAGCCCACACAAAACATCCAGTACTAGAAAGTAGACAGTGCTGTGATATGGAAGTGAGGAGGACAGATATAAAGGCCAAAACACTTCTAGAAAGGAAAGCTGGGCAAAATGGTCACCTCAAACTTAAAGTTGTGATCCATAGGACAGGTACATGGTGAAGTTGCTCATGCTGCGGAAAATTACACCAGCCAAGACAGAAAGAGGTGTAGAAATACTGACCAATTAATAGAAGTGGAACATTTTTCACCATCTACAAAGAGAGACACTTTTGGGGAGAAAGCTAATGCATCATTTCTAAAAAAAAAAAAATAAAAAAAATAATAATAAAAAAAATCATAATCCATGGTTTCTGACTTTCACTGCTAGAAAAATAAACCGTGCATCACTATATATTCCACTCTAACAGGAAGAAAAATTTTTTTCATATTCACTTTGGGGACAAAAATAATCCAAGTGACTTTTCTGAGGTTTTAAGAGTTTAAAGCCTAAAAATAAGTAAGGTCTAAAGATATTGTGTCTGGGAAAACAAACATTAGAACAGCACAGCCATACACAGGGACCTCTGAAAAGAATCAAAGATGCTGATAAAGCTAGATATAAAAAGGTAAATTCTTTGTGAGAGAGCACAACCTGAGAAAGACATTGTAACAATAGGGCAGAGGTAGATTCCAGTAAGACTGAGAACAGGAGCGAAACAAAAGTCAGGAGTATGAAGGTACTCTGCAAAGGCAAAAGCACACAGACACAAGTTTAATTTTGCTCACAAAAATAACATTTTTCAATACAATATTATGAATCCAAGCAGCTTCGAGTTCATGATCTTCAGTGCTATTAACAATAAACACCAAAAAGGAAAAATATTTTCAAGGAAACCTTTAGCACCTCACACAAAATCTTTACCAAACCTAGGGAGCAGTGTTTCATCCAGGGACCCACAAAAAATTCATAACAATATGCTTATAATAACAGAAGCAGTTTTGTTCTTTTCAAACCTACTGAATGAAGCCTCATGTCTTTATTTTTAGGAAGCCAAGGTCAGCTAAAACCAAATATGACTCAACTGCCACAGCCAACTGGGGTCTGACAAGCAATATTTCTGCTACTCATTTCCTCTGACAACACCAACTTCTTTTGGCAAAATGCTAAGTCAAGTAAAAGACTTTATGCTGATGATATCAGAAAGAAAAGGATATCTGAGGCAAAATAGGCAATTTTGATCTCTGTAGCTTCTTACTTAACTACTTACTTCCTCCCTGACTTAAGGTTGTCACACTAAACAGTAATACAGAACACAATCTTCTTTCACTATTAGTTTTGCACAGGTTTCACTAACTTTAGACAAAAGTATATATATTTTTTCCACCGCAGGCTCCCTTATATACCCAATGGGTGATCTACATAGCTTATTAATCTGATTTATTTTATACATTGTCTTTTGAAAGAGGTGAATTATACCATTGACTCTGCTGGCTGTACCGATCAGGGCTCCACACTCAAAAGAATAGAGCTCAAGGACAGATTTCTTCACTGTACACCTAGCCAGGAGAATCTCATCCCATGTATCTGATGTCATTTTCCAGCAGTGAGTCGCTCCTTAGTAGACACATGTTTAAATGGTTTGCACTGAAGGAGACTTTTAGATATTTTTCCTAAAGTGCCCATTTTTCTCACTCTAGGAAATGCTATAAAAATATTAAAATTACTAGAAAAAATGGGCATCCTCAGACCTGCATACTTTAAAATACAGACTGAAATTAATAGCACTCCCATTACACCTTCTGACACTTCCTTCTTAGAATCAAAGGACAGTTTGGGTTGGAAGGGACCTTTAAAGGTCATCTAGTTCAACCCCCGGCAATGAGCTAATACTTCCAAAACTGCCCTTGGGGATTTGTCATTTCAAAGATGGACAGAACTACTTTCTTCCCTCCTGTCCAATGCATTATTTGTGGACTCTATTACACTTCATTACAATGGTTACCTAAATCCAGTATCAATACTGCTGGTGCTGATACTGTGCTTCAGAGAGATCTGCTACACAGCTGAGAATGGGGTGTTGAAGCGATACATTTTCAAATTCTGTTTTTCCATTCAAGCATAACAATACTAATCAATAGGAAAATGTCCTCGTAAGCCACTGAAATCAGCTGAGTTATACACCATAGGCCTCTGCAACATTTAACTGATCAGACTGTTTGCCCCGAATGATGGCTGAACAACAGCCTGTTTAGTTTACCCAAGAAGTAACAGTGCAGATCTTGAGAAGCTGGGTCCTTTCCCTGTATGTTGAGCTTTTAGTTAATTATAAGCTTCTCTAAAGAAACTTTATCAATTCTCCATAAATGTCTTGGGAGAAAGACTAACAGAGTCCATAGTTATGGTCCCTAGTAGTTAGGACAGTAATAATCAGCAACAGGGAATATCCTCTACACGCCAGAGCTCCTGGGTTCAGCTTGAAAGCCTCCTGCTCAGAGCTAAGCAAAGACAGAAGTGAGCAGTTTTGGCAGCATGTTCCTTAGAATAAGGTAAATAATGAAGCTACTGACAACATTTAGAACACAACACTGAAATGCACATGTAATTAAAACTCCTGCTCAAATTTTCTGCTTGCCCCATGCAACCAGGATAACAAGCTGGATTCAAAGTAGACTGCGAGTGGGCGAGCCATTTATACCAAGTGATCTTGCAAACTTCAGTTCAGCTCACCACACTGTTACCCAAGGAAGACAGCAGGAAAGGTAACTGTGATCTGAATGAATTTTCGTATCTTTAAACCCCAGGTGAGAACAGAGATAGTTTTCAGATCAGCTTCCCCCAGGGAAGAAAAATAATGAGGGAGGAGGCCCGAGTGAGTAAACATTATTGAGCTAGCACATGTTACTAAAATAATTATCAGCCTTGGCAGACAAAACAGGGCAATCTGTAGTAGGGTCAGTGAGTCACCATCAGTAGAAGAAAAGTTTTGCAGCATATAAGAATGGACAATCCTGATGAAAGCAGAGAAGTCTGTTAGATACCCCAGGGAAGAAACAGAGATGAAAAATCTCTTAACAATTCAGTATTCCAGAGAACAGTCATGAGTAATGTTGCTGTAGGCCACAAGGAGTCCTTTTCTAACAAAGCTTAATTTGTTCTAATGAACATTTATTCTTCGCCACAGGATTGCCCTGCTCTTGCTTTTGCCTTCTCAGAAGCCTTGCAGGAATCAACTCTGAGGTCTGTTTAAAACAGACACCAATCTTGCCAGCTTTCTATTACTACAACATTCATTGTCACAGTAGCCACATAGCAGGCCATATAGTGAAAAATCAACAAAACCTCCTCCAAAATCAACCTGTTTACTTGAATTTGCTTGACAAAGGTATATGATATTCTTCAGTCACAGTCATAACATTGCTTAGCATTCCTGACAATACCCAAGAAGCCCAAAGCATTAATAACTAATCATTTTATCACTGATTCTAAATAATTTTGTTATTCCAAAAGTGTTTAAATTGCCTTAAGACCAATAAAATAAACAGCTTGCTAAGAAAATCTAATCTTATGCTCTTTGTTGTGAAAAATTACTGAATTTTTAATGAACAATGAATATAATTTTAGAGAATTGCCACCCATCTGTGTAAAATTCATGAAAGAGAACTGCTGAAGACCAAACATAACTACTCTGCGCACTGAGAGTGTGTAAGAGTACTGGCTATTTGCAACAAACGTAAGCATAACTAGATTTACATTTTAGTAGAAAACAGCAACAACAAATAGGGCCAACACAAACTATCACCTATCAGCAAATTATTAACAAATAGCAACAGCTACTAACATCCAGTATAGCACTGGTAAAACCAAAATTGATATAATTCATCAGAAGGATGGGTCAAGGATCTGACTGAGGATTTGGCCTGCAGCAAAATTTAGAGTTTAGCACAAGCAATTATCCAAGCTCAATAGCTTTATTATCTAATTACTGTAAAGTGAATTTTTCTACACCTTTCCAAATAAGCAGCAGATGTTCCAGCAGCAGAAACTGCGTATATTAGTAACGAAACACAACTCATGACATATTATACCCAAGGGCACAAAAATCTTTTGATTAAGCAAGTATTTTCATAGCAGCTGTACAAAAGGAGGACTGAAAGAGACTTCACTCAGTCACACAAAAATATCTTAATTTGTCATGGTTTGGAGGAAATTAATGACCTAGTATTAAACTAAATTTCAAGGAAGCACATTAGAAGCTGTTATGAAACAAAAGAACTCTCTTAAGTATAACAACAGAGTAAAATCTCTTAACAATAATCTTAGGAGAACTTATATCTAAAAAAACTAGTCTTGTATCACTCTAGGTATAGTCGATTTCTCTGAGTTGAGATTGACAGTTGGTCCATGCTTTATCTCATGTGGTTTTTAGCTGGACCATTTTGAAATAGATAAGAAGAACTTTCAAACCCAGCTCCCCTATCAAATAGTGTACCAAAAATCAGTATTTATTATTACTAATCACCAATTGACCACCCTATTGGTAGGTGCTGTTAAATGGGTAATCTCAAATTTATTCAAGCCACATATAGCCAGTATATACATATTCATTTCAATTTGTCTGACCAAAACAGAGATGATTGGTTCCAAAACTACACACAGGCCATGGATGCAAGTATATTTTTCAAGCTGCATGAATTCCCAATGACAAGCAAAAAAATTAAACAGATTTCTGTACTTCTGACCTTTCCTGCTTACTAAGGCTGTTCCGCACTTAGACATACCTTTCAAAATCCAAAACTAAAGGTTTTAGGTGAGTGAAGTACCTCATGGGAAGCTCATTCATATTAACAGCAGAGCAGGGGACAAAGCGGAAGCCCTGAAGACAAAGGAGCTATCAATGCAAGGAAATAAAAGACATGGGCTGCATCACTAAACCCAAGTCATATCTAGAGTATTTCATTAAGATCAATGATGCCCATAATCAAAAATGTTCCATTCCCATTTAGGGTCCTCATAACCCTAGCATCCATCAACGTAGTAAATACATTATGAAAGCAAAGATCGTATTCAGAGGCTGGGCCTAATGTGACTCTAAAGAAGCATTTTTGTGTAGTGAATTATTCCTTTAATGTTTTTCCTTTCCAGTTTACTCTGATAGAAGCTGTTAATGTAATGGCCAACATGTTGTCATATAAAGAGACTCTTGGCAAGGAAGAACGTACAAGTTTGGTTTATATTTATCTTATTTCCTCTTGAACTTGGGTCATGATTTTAAAATTTATCTCAGTCCTTCCTTTTATGTTTAGGGACATTATTGCTATCTTGCCAGTGCTTTAAAAATAAAACCAGTGGCATTCAATAACTTCTGTAAATGATCTTTAATAAAGGTCTAGAGCTCAAGTGGATAGCAAGAAGGTAATAAAATGCCTAATACCACTTATAGGTCACGTAATATGACAGTTTATTTTAGCTCATCTGAGTAATGGTATGGGACAGCTAATACTATTCTCTATCTCCTTAGTCATAGTTTTTGAATTTGTAACACTATCAAAGTTGGTTTACATAGCTTCTTCTAAGACTTTAAAAGACAAAAATGTTGTTTCCTCTGCCTTACATGCCCATCTGAAACTCAAACAAACCTCATAGCTTTAGTAAATTGGTTTAAATTAAAAATCAGGCTTCACCATAAATACGTATTTCAGCTTTTCAAAGGTCTTTAAAGATTGCCAGTATAACCTTGGATCGTAGTGCTATGCACAGGAACCTGAGAAAAAGCACAGGGCTCAAGTATCTCCAATTAACCTTGTCTGAATTGTGTATATCCCACACCGAGAAGGCATACCAGCAAAGGCAATGAAATGACTAGTAGTCATTGCCAGAATACCATTGCCAGCAAAGGTATCTCTGTACAACAAAGAATCATTTCGATTTGATAGAGTACAAAAAGACACACTGGGGTGTATTACATGGGCAGGGTAAGATAAACTTCACAACTGTTTTTTGTTGGCTGAAGAGCTCAGTGCATGTCACAAGTTGCCTGAACCTTTCTGGAGCCTACCATAGAGAAGGATCACCATGGTTTAGGTCCAATCAGGTGTTTACTGGAGGATTTGAAAATGGACTGTGCACTGTGTTACAGGCTCAGCTGAAAGAGAAACACTGTGTTATGCTCTGTAGTCCTGTCTGGAAACCTGATGAATCTTAAAAAGGAAAAAACTTCAAAAGAACAGAACTTTAGCAAACCTGCTAAAAGTTCTAATTCATATTTTGTTCAAGGAATGAACAAATGTTTGAGCTGAACCATCTAACCTCGAAGTAAATGCATCACATATTTCTGCATGGTTGCAGACCTGCTAATACATACTTCAACACCATGAAGAATTCCAATATACATCAAGCATGAAAGAAATAATTTTGAAGAACTATTAGCAATTTATGGTACGTTAGTTTTTAGGTGTCCAGCATGTGTCAGCCAGAAAGAAACTGATTTTCAGAAAAGTTGTGGCATATACCTCACAGCTGGACAATTTTCTCTCAATGAATGTTTTACATCAGAATAACATCTGTTAAATAGTCCAGATGGATACAAAGGTAAAAATTAATATCTCAAGTGTGAAGGATTCATTTCACTTCATCCGAAACAGGACATTCCAATGATCTGGCATGGGCTTCATAAACTTAGCTGCCAATCAACACAAAATAGAAAGAGGGAAATAATTCCCATACCTGATATCTGGTATTCTGGCACTTCTCTGAAAACTTAGGACATTGTCTGGGGATGTCAGAAATATTAATTCACAGAAATCCTGACGCTGTCAATCAAGACTGCCAGAAGAGCTCTATGACCACTGAACTACATACATTCTGTTGTGAAAGAGGCATTTCTCTCAGTCCAGACTATTGCAACAACCTTCTTAAAACAGTTTAAACGATTTTACGCTACTGGAAAACCATATAGTGACTGGCAAATGGGAATGAGCAACCTCACCGTCAGGCTATAGAATCATTCTCAGAACTGCTCTCTGGACAAGTAAAATGTTAAAGTGAGATTAAAAAACAACAACAAAAAAAAATCAACAGACTTTTAAGATGCTGTTTTGAACCAAAATAAAGTTTTTCTACAATCTTTCACATAAATTGAAATTAGATAGAACATTTCAATATGGTTCAACAATTATTCTATTGGCAAACCTCTTACATAGCTGAGCAAAGTTTGAAGCTTGACTTTATGAATGTGTTAAAAAAAAAAAAAAAAAAAAAACAAACTAGTATGGAATGCATCATAAATACGACTTTTGAAATCATGCAGACATGCCACTTTGGGACATGGTTTACTGGTGGACTCATCAGCATTAGGTTTACAGTTGGACTTGATCTTAAAGGTCTTTTCCAACCTATGATTCTCTGAAAAGCAAAAGCTGCTTTTAGCACACAAAATACCACCCTATATCTCTAGTGCATTTAAATATGGTAGTTCACCAGAGAAAGACCTAGTAATTTCTTCTTCCCATGAAAATAAAAGACATTCCACACGTTAATTTGTTAGTTACAGCAGAAGAACATTATATAAAAATGATCATCCTTAAAATTTAACCACCCTTATGTACTGTTGAAAAATTAATATTATATGACAGTCATGAACCTCAACAGAGAACGCAGTTGACACTTTGTTTCAGCAGCATACTCTGACAAATTACAGAAACTGAATTTGAAAGACCAGTCACTGAGGCTGAAATGCCTTCAAGGGAGAGAAGAAAAGTGTTCATGGTATAGTTGTCAGAGAAAAATATCTCCTGATTTTTATGGCTTTAGACTGCCCAAGACCAAGGATGCGATCAAATTTCTAACGCTATCCACACACACAAAGAATTAAAATAGTTCAAATCCAGTTAAACAGAGTCTCTCTGAATGGTTTAGCATTTATTAGGAACTGTGACTGCTCTTCACAAAAATATGTGCTACGAAGAACTAATATTATCGCCTAATTATTCCCCTCTGTAGAATTCTTTGCAAACATTTCCATTTTTATGTCAAGAGTATCCTTGCATGCATGAGGAAGTGCTTGTTCTACAAATTTAAATTGCTGTGGATTGTAGCTGCAGGGCTGGTTACTGTACTCTTCCTCTAATCTCCCCGTTAGAGATGTCTTTTCTAATATTAGAAAAGTCATACTCTTCACCAATCCTCAAAACTGTAGTGTCAGCTTTTGGGAGATACATACTGAAATTTCTTTACTTTCAGAACTCAGCTTCCAGTATATTACACTTGTATTATATTGTCTGTCCTTTCATAATGGACTGAAATGGAAATGTATTTGCAATTTTTCGCCTCTTTTAAGGAGGCTGTAATCAGCAGTGACACAGTAATGTAGAAGAGATTTCTGAAAATTCAGTACCGTTTAAAAATTATACTGATAATATAATTGTAGACAGTTTTAGAAAGAAAACTGTATGTTCATCTTACTGAAACTTCTGGATGAGCCTACTCTATTTAACAATTGTAACAATCCCAAATACTACCTTTCCTTTAAGTCTCTCATTGCACTGTCTTCCAGCCTCCCCTTTCAGGGCTGCTCTTTTAACCCAGCACAACTCTCATTTTTCAATTTGACAGCTTCCTTAGAAAGAATAGAACAGAAGACAGCACCTTTCTGCACATTTGGTACAATTTCAGTGTCTTTCCCCCACACTAGCCCATGAAAGATTTCTCTGTTTTTGCTCTACTGAAATCTGAATCAACTCGTTTGTAGCTAGCACCTAACCAAAACACCCCAGTTGAAAACATAATTTAGAACGTAATTTAGAATTCCTGGTAAATCATTTTCTAATTATTTCTTCCTTGTGAATTCTTCGCATACTTCCTCCTTCCTATGTCAAGAATGTCCTTGCATGCATGAGCAAGTTAAGCCTGCATCCATTCTGCCTCAAGTAGTCATTTCCCTATACAATCACAAGCAAGATTTTTGTGCCTGTTACTGTTGCTTCTACTTAAACGTGATTTTGAATAAAGAGAATGCAGAAGGATTATACTTCTGTGCCACATCAGTAAATTAGGAATGTGACTCCTTGCGAACTTAGAAAAAAAGGTCTACAAGCATATAACTAGGCTTAATGATCAGATTACCTAAGAAATAGGACAGATACCTGGCATTTAAAAAGTATTTTAAAATATCGGGTGTTCCTATAGAAATAGTGGAAGAGATGAGGTGTAAGTAGAATCTGGTTCAGATTAAAAGAATAACAATTATATATTAACATTTTATCTACTGGAAAGAGGGTATCTTTAGCCTCACTGTAATTCACAGGGTTAGATTTTTGCAGTTTTCATTTAAATTAATAAAACTTTATCACCATTGTAAGAATTGGACAGAATCTTAAGGAAAGCGTTCAAAGGACTGACAGAATTGTCATTATAAACCAAACTCACAGGGACTGCAAAAATATATGCCAAATTGAAACTTATTTAAACTTAAGTACAGAGGCTTTTTGTTTGATTACAACAGCTCAGATCTGACTCACCCTGGTGTTACTTTATGTGATGCCACAGGCTTATACTGGGAAATAACCCTTTTATTACAGAATCTTATGACAGCTGGATGCATCAAACAATTGGAACATCAGCTTCCTCGTCTATCAGGAACAAAGAAAATGACATATGCACAGCTGCTCTCTACTGTGCATTTGTGAGGATTTGAAGTTTGAAAATGGCAACTATCTCAGGAATACTGTGGCCCAGTTGCTGTTCCCCAACTATTACTGCTCCCTGCCTAATGGCATTGTAGCAGACAGTTATCAAGGAACAGGCAGTCTGTTGCCCCAGAGACGAGGTTATGTTCTGGCCCTGCAGTAATGCCAATGTACTTTCCCCACTGCACACGCTGTGCGTTCCTTCCTCCCTTGCCCACAGTGCCTGGGCACCTCCAACCCCCCCTTGCTATCTGACAGTCACAGAAGCTGGTAGGACATCTTATGTGGGACTGCATAGTGCATCATGGTTCAAAGGAGGAAGAGGACAGAGACGTGCAATAATGTTTTGTGTCTGAGAGCTCCTTATCCATTGTAGGTACAGATGTTGCTTCAGGTGTGCTGGAGGTATCTTAGGAAAGCAGTCTTTAGTGCTATAAATGCAGAACTCTGTTCCATGTAGTTCTTACAGATGTCAACAAAAACCTGTTTCTATATCCAAGACAGAGAGTAATCCACTATTGTGGATGCTACTCTGACATTCTAGAAGTGGGTATTCATTTTCTGCTGCAGTACAGAATTCCTGTTCAGCTCTCAGCAAGATACTTCATGGTCAATTAATATAGACAGTATTTAGAAAACCAAAATTATAAGATGATAGAATTAGACAATTGTGTGCTTTTGGAATTCCTATTGCATAATTACCTGTATCTCTAGACATCTTAAAGGCTGAGATATAGCCTATCTGTGCTTCTACTTAATAGCACTCTCATTCATACAGATATTGCGAGGACGTCTACCGTTATAAAGGATTAGGATATTTATCTCTCTTGCCATCCCAAGTATATATCCAAGGTGTAACTTATGATACAGTATGACGAAAGCTGTTTTTTCCTAAAATAGCTTACTGGAAGTCTGACTGTTCACTGCTTCTTCTGAAACAAGTGTTAGGACACTTCAAAGAAAGCAAGCAGCAATACTGAATGAAAGAAAATGGTTCCTCCTATAACATGCAATTAAGCTGCTGAAATTCCTGGCCTAGAAAAATCGTGGGTACTTAAGGATTACAAGGGCTCAAAGGGAGACTGAAGAGACCAACAGGAAAAAAAAAAATAAATCCTCTGAAAGGTGCTAAATACCCAGAAACCACCTCCAACTCCAACAGTCCCTGAGCTGCAAAGTGTCAAGGATGGAAGAGCATATGTACCTACTACATTTTGCTATGCATTATTTTTCGTTCAAAGAATGTTTTAGTCCTGTGTATCAAAAACAGCTCTAATACTTCTGTACAAAGTCATTAACCCCAAAAAAGTAACATACATTATGAATCCTTTTCACTCAGCACAATTCATCTTCTCTTTTAAGGTTCGGTCTATATCCCAAATAAAAATGTTTACGGACTCCTTCTATTATTTGGACAAATCCAAGTGCTGTCACATCCATTTCTTGGCATGGCCGCCAAGAAATAATCACACTAAAAATTAGGATACCAGAGAAAATTAAGCACTTTGGCAACTGAAGTTGTACTATCTCAGCACTGAATTCATTGCCAGCAACGGACACAGCAGGAAAAAACAGTGTGAAATGCTTGCAATTGAGTTTACAGAAGTACAAGCAGCCGGTCTGCACGCAGGGCATCTTCTGTCGTGTCTCAAAAAAACAAGGGTTAGAGTACCTCTACTGTGACAGCACACAAATAAGCAAAATAACCGACAAAAAGAGTAATAGGAAAAAAAGATTAATATTACTAGGAAAATGCTGCAGAAGCCTAATCAACTCATACCAATACAAAACCGACTGTATAGCCATTTTTTCAAAACCATAAAAGATATCACTGAAAAAAAAACAACCTTGAAATCAAGGAAAGGATACTAAACCATAATTTGGAGGATTCATTTTGGCACCTTTAGTTTGATTGTAATGACGATTCACGTACACATACATTAGCATTAAAGTAATAGATTTTCAGTTTGCAAAGGTTAGATGGGATTATTTTAGTCTTTTAGTTTTCCCCATGAAACTGCTACTTGCATTTTGCTGCTTCCCCACAAATGCTACCTGTATTTTGAAACTCAAGGGACTTAAACCAAAATTGTTGCATGAGATAATTTCCACAATATTAATGACCAGAGGAAACTATAACGTTTGTAAAATAGCAAAATAAAAGTCAGAAAAATGTGTACATCTATCTGAACACAATGGGAGGTTGAACAGATAGGCCTGTAATACTGTAATTCTCAATAAGATAGTGGCAAGTATCTAAAAAATGACAAAAAATACAGAAGTACACAATGATCACATATAAATATGTTTTATATCTGTTCTAGTAGGAGTATTCTTAGGGGTTAAGATTCAGACATATAAGGAGCAAATGTGTAGGAGAACACAGAAGTTCAGTGGTGCTAATTCATATGGATGCTTTTCCAAAGCCCTCTAAAACTGATGGGAAGAAAAACCGTTTCAGAAATACATTTTTTTAAATTACTATTAAGTCACCCTTGTTTCTAAGTTACTTTAAAAATAAAAATACTTATATTCCATCTTTCAGACAAATTTTCTTTTCAAAGAACACCATCAAGCAAGTTTAATCCTTCACCAGTTACAACTCTTCTTCCAACATTTTGAGTGCAAGTCCCTCTTAGAAGAAGAGAGTTCCTCATTTCAGCTTTCAGTGCTAGATTATCCTTGCCATACCTTAAGTGCAGCTGAGACCCACCCTCAATCGGTTTCCTAAGGGAAGGCAAGAACAATAAAGAGATTTAGGAAGTAAGATCCTGTGGGTGTAATGGAGGTAAACATATAGGTTTGAGATTAAGACCAAAGAAAGTATCACATCCTAATCTCAAACTACTGGAAACTTCCATAAAAGAAAAAGAAATAGTGTCTGGGGTCTGGACCAGGACAGTCTTTGCACATAACATTTCTGAAAGAAGATCATGTGTCCATTCCTCTGCTCTTGGACTAAGGTCTCTATGAGAAAATACAGCCATGAGAGGAGCTGAAACTGAATCTCATGGTTCAGGAGTACTGCATCAAATAGCTTTCAACTAGACTATTTCCACCCTTTTGCTTCTACAAAACATAAACAATTTCTCAAGAAGCTGCAAAGTTGCAAGCTCCAACTCTTTTAAAGAAGTATGGTAGTTGAACAAAACACAAAGCTGATAATGATTGTACAAGCAGTTATTTCCACACTTCTCATCTGCAAGCTCTATTAATGTCAGAAAACTTTTGTATTTTTGTCTGGTTCCTTTTCATTTTGTATTTCTTTTAAGAGAAATCGGCAATTTAATGCTATTAGTAATGAACCCTCCTAAGCATGTCACTTACTGTGATGCCAATTTAGAGACTCAATTGCTTGGAGGATAAGTTGAAAAGAAAATAAGTGTTCTGAAGCTGTTGGAAACAGCGTGCTATCCTGACCATGCTGCTTTTCAGTTTGATGCTGATTTGAGGCTCAGGGGGACCCTTGGAGGCTAAGTTAAACACTGTGCTGAACTAAGCAGTCACTGGGAAGTTGCACAGTCCGGATTCACATCCTCAGCGGTTTCAGAACCCTTTTGTTCTTTTCAACAGCTCAACCGTACAGCACATAAGCTTGCTGGGGGGAGGAAGGGGGGAATGAACTATGAAGTTGCACAGTGGTGTAACATTGCTCAGCACAGGCCAGGGCAAGATGACCCTAGTGGGTTCCAGGGCAAAACATGCTTTGATAGGAACTGAAGTGCACCAAGTACATCAAGAGATATTTAGGTTGCAGCTGAATTTAGATCCTTCCTTCTAGACTTCGAGATCTCTTCACCAAAACTGTAACAAAATTTTACTTCCATTTAAGATAAAAGTACACTATGGGCTCAAATAAGACCCGTAACAAAACCCATGAAAATTTCAGGGCATTTCAGAACTCCAGCCCTGGCTAAGAAAACAGGGGTGCAGGGCAGGGGTGGCAAATCACCCAAAGAAGTTGCATACATTTATTGCCGCATTTCAACAATATGCTGGATTTGATGTTTATATATCTATTCCACAAATCAAAAGGTTGCTTTCAAGGATTTGTCTCAAATGTTACTGTCCTCTTTTTATTAGGACACAAACCTACTATATCACAGATAACTGCTACCAATCAATATTACCGAAAAACAATTCTTCAAGGGTATTAAAGGCTAAAATTTGCATAATAGCTACCTATACTACCAATCACAGCTGGGTGAAGGTGCCTTTGCACTAAAAATATATGTTGTGCACAACAAAATATGGTGGTGTACGCTTCAAGGAACAGACAGTCTAAATGACTGACTTAACAGATAGGTAAAGACGTGACAGCACAAAAAAAAATACAAGATAAGTTACTGATTCAAGATAATGCAGAGTCCCATAACTCTGAGGGTACATCAATACAAAAAATGCAAGATTTGCTTATGATGTCAGGAAGGGATGTCACACCTTCTTTTGCACTTGCTCACCAATCAAGTATGGAATGCAAGCTCAATAAGACGAAGGCAAAACACTTGCAAATGGGGTTTTACAGCATATTCCAAGGTTAGTGCACAGAAGGAACCAGGCATCTATCTGCTTGGAGGATAGAACAAAACACCAGCCTGACTGATCCACTCTAAACCTGTTCATGCAGGTATCTCTGAGTAACTCTGACTCGCTCCTGTAAAAGCAAAGTTCTGAACAGAATTTGGTGACACATGGATTTGACTACCAGCACTGGTGTTTGTTACCTATTAACCAGTTTGATAGATTTATTTATTTATTTGTTGTGAGAAAAACTGTGCCCAGAGATATTTAAAATTACTTTTTCCGTCACTATGTTTTATTTTTTCAGGCTACATACTATTTCCACACTGCTAAAAACATAGCTTATTCATGTTTCTCTGTATAAAGAGTGCCATTCCTTTCTACCATATGCATTTGCGTGCTATTAAGAAGTAAAATAAAATGTCCAAACCATTCTTATGTACATTGTCAGTGGCTACTAGGGGAATTTTTATTTATTATTAACATGCCCATCAATATATTTGGCACACATAGCCTAAACTTGAATACTGATGCTATTTTGGATATTCTGATAGTCTACAAATGAAAAATTTTCTTGATAGAAAGAATTCTCATTTTTCCCTACCAAGTTTCTGAAGACATCGATAACTTCCACATGCTAACTATTTTCTGTTAGGCTTTGGTATCTCAGCTATGGTATAAATATCAGGATAACAATTATCATCTATATGGTATGAGGCAGTCTAGTTCTGAACAGAAATAAAAGCAATTCTGAACAAACTGAGAGTCTGGGGATCTCTGTGACCGTGACTAAGTATTAGCATACACAGAATCTTTGTGTGTTTCTGCTTTAAGATTATATTCCTGAATGCTGCTACATTGCCTGAGCACCCTGCACCCTTGCGACAATCTCAGATGCGGTTTGTGTTCTAACTGCCTACCCTCTGAAATTGTAGAAAGGGAAAAGAGCTATAAAACAGGCTTGAGAGTTGACTGAAACCTCATCGGTAGAGGCATCTGCTGAGAAGGATCACTGCCATCCAGAGAAGAAACTTCCAGGGCTACCAAACTGCTCCCACCTATTTTGGCTTCTGCTGCTATCATCATAATAAAGGGTAAGTGGGATGCGGAATCACACCACACCAGGCCCAGGGTTCCTAATAACTGAAAAGCGAAAGGGACTGTAGAGGGCTTTCTCCTGGAATCCTATGCCATGCTCAGAAATGGCATTTTCCCCACAGACCTTGCCACATTTCCTAGTTAGAATGTGACTCGTGTGTAATCAGATCAAAAGCAGCACAGTTACTCACAGCATGGAAAGGAGCCAGCACCACCTAAGAGAGGTCAGTGGCTGAGCAAGGAAGAAAACCGATGCATGGCTGGACAGCAAAAGGGGAAAGCAAGAGTTCTGAAGCTGAAGAAGCCTGCAGCAAGCATTTGAATTCTCAGGTGACTGTATGAAATGCCATTTTTTTGAGTTTGCTCTAGTGTTAGCACCTTCTCTTTTATTTCTATTTAATTGTGTTGTTCAGTTTTCTGATTTCTAGTACTTACTGTTATAGAAATGCCACAGTACTCAAATAACCTTAATTCTTTCAATATAAATGTTGAAACAAGTGTTTGGCTGATACACAAGTGTCATGGTTTGCCTGACCTTGGAGCTAGACACATTTCTCCTTAAAAAAATGCTGTTGTCTCCCGCCCCCATGGCAAGGGATATTTGGTTACAGTCCAGTTATATTAGCAGGTTTCAGCATCCACTTTTCTGTTTCCTGGAATATCAGGGGCCAAATTATCCACTGGCATCATTTCAATCAAGTCAAGCAGATGATTCCAGCAGGGAATTAAGCCATGAGCACCACAAGGCAAGTGCTTTCCATCACTGCGCCACAAAAGAGTGAGATAGTTATGCTGCTTCCCAAAAGTTTGTGTCCAATTAATTCAAAATTTAAAGCAAAAGAAAAGAAAAAAAATTACTCTGAAATAACCAGTTCTACAGTATTCCATCAGCTGAGAGATAAGAAGTTCATTTTCTTGGACTGATAAGATGCTTTGTGATTTCCTGTGTGTTCCTGCATATATCATTTGTTATCACTCTTGGAGTATTCTCCTTTGCTAACAGGAAATAATTAGCAACAATTATTTTAAGTGAATATTGGAGAACCATCTCCTTCAGAGAACACATGAAATACAAAGGAGTGCAAAAGGAGAGAAGTCTTGACTACAAACAATATTTTAAACATACTAAGATTATTCCTGAGTTCTCCAGCTGGCAGGTTGAGGGGAGAATAAACACCCAAAATGAATAAATGAAAAACCCCACACAAACACCAACCAAAAATTCAAAGTATGTTAAAAGGAGTTGGAAACTGTTAGCAATATGGTCAACTATGACTGCTCTAAATATATTTTGAACTGACAATGTAGTTAACTCGTAATTTATAAAGAAAAAGCATGCAAGTCACCTGTTGTCTGAAATGTGAGTAGCCCTGAGAGAAAGCTCTCAGCTCTGCCAAAAATATAAACAGCCTTTGGAAGCTGCTTGTTAAAAAAAGGGTAGAAGGACATTTGCAAATAAATCTTTACAGACAGACTTCAGACAGCCATGTACAACTGCTGTAACATATTTATAGAAGGTTGCTTCATGGTCATTAACCGCTAGCAAAGCATTGCCCTCATGTTTAAGTCAAATGAACTCTGTAAAAGATGCACTGTAGCAGAAAATTATCAGTTTGATTACTGTATCAGAATTAAAGTAAGCTTAAAAGCAAAATATGAAAGAGCTTCTTTCTCCTTTCTCCCTCAATATCCTTCCTCTCCTTAACCACTTATGCTGGAGATACCACTAAAGCCTTCCTTTTGTCTCTGTCTCTAAGAAAGAAGAGAGAAAAGAAAAACACTAAATCTTCCCCAGAAGAAAGGAAAGGCAGCAGTCAGAGAAATAGAGCAAGATTTCTAAGACTGAGGTTCGTAACAGTAGTCTATCATGGACCTCTCGTGAGTTCCTCAGTTTCAGAAAGATATTTAAACGCCTCTCTCCCTGTGAAATCAATGGGATCTGGATAGTGGGATCCCTTTGAGGAGCTAGTTCTCAATTTCTTTTGCCTTACTGCCCTGCCTGTGAAAAGGAGAAGATACCACTTTCTGACCTGACTTGCATGCTGCAAGTTTGAATATTTATGGACTGCAAGGAGCTCAGAAGCGTTACATCAGATAATCCCAATAAAATTGTTAACGTGCTGAACCAGATCTCCCCTTTCACACAGAACCTAAAAATATACTTAAACAAATAGAGGAATCATTATTAGGGAGAAATCCCACAACACACTCCTAAGTTTAACTGACCAACATTTAAAACTACTAGCCAGAAATTAAATAATTAAATGACTTCATGTTCAAATGTTTACTTGGTACAAATGAAATTTTTGCACAGTCAAGGCATCCCCATGAAAATGGCTGGGGAAAAAAAGGCAATCACTTTCCCCCCTTTTTTTTTTCCTGGGAAAGTTATTAATTTTTTTTTCCCATTCATAAATTTGAGAAGAAACACAGTTATTAATGAGCATAAGAGAATTCAGTAAAAAAAACATATACAAACTCTTTCTATGGTATGCTCCCTTTCAAAATTACATTTAAGTAACTGTTAAGACTACACTGCTTTTTTTCTGTTCAGACCCTTAACAATCTTACTCTTGACCTCACGCTACCTAAAGTAAATTTACTCAGCTCTTTCTGAAAAAAAGGAGAGAAAAAATACAGTTTTTTGGACTCCATTTTGATTGTTACTGTTCCAGTTTCACGTAGAGTTAAGATTTCCATCTGTAAGGAAAATGGTAATGATTGGGCTCCTCCAATACAACAGCCCTCTCCAATGTTAACTGTTTGAATTTCTAGAGATGCTTATGGTTTTGACTCCCTTTACCTGGGGCATCAAGTTTCTCTTCAAATACCTTGAAACTAACAGACAAACCTTAAGCACAAAGGTAGAAAAGTAAGCAGGCAAGTATCACCCCAAAGCAATTGCCATTTCTTTGCTTTCTAAAGATTATGCTGGTAGTTTGAGGTACTCTCCACCGTCATCATGCCTGCACTGATTTCTTCCCCCCCTCTTACAATTTCCCTACTATTTGCAGAATTCACTAAAGAGCAAAGCTGCATATAGCAAAGCGAAACCGCAAAAGTTAGTACTGTGCTGAGTTGTAACACTTTAACAATGAGAGAATTGCTCCAATTTAACAGTGAAACACGATGAAAAAACAATTCATTGAACTACATCAGATTGCTTCTCCTCAGCAAGGACACCTTCTCTGGAAATTTACTTTTCTATTCCCAGGTGCTCCTACCATGGAGCCATTAAAGTCTCAACAGTTATCTTTCTCTACTGGTTTGTTCCCAGAACTGGTCACAAATTCTTTCTCAGGAAGACAGATTTCAACCTGAAATTTATATTGGTAGGATTCTAGTATCTCACAAGGAATACTCATCTTTAACAATTTCTGTATTCCATTATGACAATACAGCATGCTGCATTATAATGTAAAGTTAAAAACAACAACAACAACAAAACACAGTTAAAAAGCCCAGATAGTCTGACTGGCTTCCATTCAACTTTGAATTTAACTAATAATCTTGTATTCAGTCTTGCACTCATATTCAATTATGACTAGCAATGTTTTGACATATTCAGTGCAAGACACATGAAGAATGCATTTTATGTTATTCTTTCTTTTCATTTTATATCATCATCTCTTGCATTTGCATATAAAACAGCAAAACATGTTTAGTCCCCTTGTGGAATTAGAAAGGCTGTACAAATATTCCACATCCTGTTGGCTGTTTCTACCCAAGCTGTGCTAATGCTTACAAACCCTTTGAAGTTGCTACAGCTCCGGGAGAAACAGACGGTCTTTATAGAAAAGCCAACATTTCGGGAGGTGGAGGGGGGAAGAAAAGAAAAAAGTATTCTTTTTTCTTGATTGGAGCCAAATTACAAAACTAATTTCTGATTTAAATCTGATCATTCTTCTCCATTCCCCCAAACACCAAGTTTTTAATAGACAACCATTGCTGCAGTGCTAGTAAAGCTCAGGCTGAACTGCCAAGGATGCTGGGATGTGCTCGATAAGACCCTATTCCAGTAGAAACTAGCATTCATTTTAAATCCAACTGAGAAAATGCCAAATTAAATTTTATAAAACTTTCTCCACATATTAGATATGCAGATTCAATAAATAACTTATCAGCAGTAGTCATCTATTCCATTCTGCCAATTCAAGATTACTGCTTTAATATATTTTCCAGAGTTTTATCTAATCCCATTTTTAAAAGTATTTTCCCCCAATTTCCTCTAGTACTATCAAAGAATTAAATATATTTCAGTTCATCTGAGCTTTATCTGAAGTCCACATTATCTGCACATCTCAGTCATTCATGGTTAAAAGCATAATCTTAAAGGCTCTTCTGAACTTCTTTCAAACTTTAGCTGCTCAGATAAAATCACTGATGGAAATGTTATTTCCTTCTTTCACTTTTCTGTATTAATCTGCTTGGATGAGATATAGAACTCAAAGCCACTGCTGAATTCCAAAAGTCCAGCAGGAGGAGATGCACAGCCACAGGCTGCTCAAAAGCACAATTCCTGGGTGCTCTGTAGACACCCATCAAGTCCAGACAATCTCTCAGCACTCTTTGAAAATAATCTTCATCTGCAAAAATGCTGATGGATCAGCAGCCACCTATATCAAAGACTGCACTTCCATGGTTCATATTTATAGCGTACCACACTCAGAGGCTGTCATGCTAGTCAGGACGAAAGTATAGGGAACAAGCTGCACACAAAACAGAAGTTCAAGAGTCTGAGTTAAAACCCTAATCCTGAAGTAAACCGATAGAAGACATAAGCCCAAGCCAAAACTTCTAGGTAAAAACTGCTAATGCTTTTCTGTCATTAAAGAAATTACAATGTTAAAAATACATCAGCTTAAGAAAGAGGCTACACACACTTTTTCACACTTATACATATGAATACAAACATATATTCTTAAAACCAAGACGAGTCCAGCAACGGTTGTGGTGAACCATCTACAGGAGGATTTTGGCCCCCACTCTACACTACTAAAAGCACGAGGGCGTCAAGTGTGCACAGGAAAATTCTGTTCCCCATCCATTGTCCCCCACCTTCCCCAAAGCCTGACAACACCGCATGGGGAATCCCAAACGGTCCATGTGTACATGGTCTGGGGAAGGCAGCAAGCTCTTCTTATTCGCATGCTAAGCTGTTACCAGATATCTGGCTATGAAAACTATAACTTAAACCCTTGAGCTCCAAATGAGAACAGCCTCACAGACACATGAATAACCAGGCCTGAAGCGCATTCTGTTATACTCCTACTACTGACAGTCTAATTTGTAGAATTACATTAATTTATCAGGTGGAAAATGTAACTCATGGTAAGTAACATAGATATTAGCTTTCTTGCAAAATTCTTCAGACTTACTTTTGACAACCCCTGAACTATTACGCACTGGATTTTAACAGTTCTTATTCCTTTTCTATCTGTTTCTCTTACTTCTGCATCACAAAGCAACAGTGTCATGCTTTAAAGAAAACACAGGGATACAAGACACAGAAGGACGGTGGAGAACAAATGGAGAGGTTAACAACTCAAATACATTATGTACTTCATGCCCCTCCCCAGATGCCACCTCTCATTTAAGATTATTGTAGTTTAATAGAGGCTTGTGTCCTATTAAGCTAGGTCAGTAAAGACGTATAAGGAACACAAATGAGCCTGGAACCTCCACGGCTGTCCCCAGCTCTCCATGGAGCAGAAGAAGCTCTCAGTTGCTTCCTGTGGTTTCCTCACTGTAAATACGTGGGAAGGAATAAGCTATTGGAGGCTCCAGGTCTCATGACCATCTCTACAGCCACAGATAAATGCAATACAAGGTTCTAAAAGCATTTAAATGTTCTCTGCTCAACCCAGTCTGATTACTGCTAGTGCTTTCCATTTGTTCCCCCAGAAAAATCAGCCATAAATCACCTCTTGCCTTTTCAACTGCAAACAGAAAGTGCAACAAAGCTTACAGAAATCAACTGAACGGTACCTGGTACCCAGTCAAGCTCATTACACCTTCCTGGTGACATCTTTAATTTCTAAGCTAGATCTGGGTCCAAGCAAACACTAATATAGTTTTGTTGTCGTAATAGCTGAAAAATCTTTGCATTGAAGATCCACTTAATATTCTACACTGAAAATTGAACACAGTGAAATACAATTTGTCTTTCAGAAGCCAAGACAATGAACAATGAGCCTGTAATTCATAATTTCTTCATTTCTATTGGAAACTCCCAGATGCAACAAAATATAATATGATACATATTCATATCAGCTAAAGGTAAAAACTAGACATGTTTTGATCTTGATATCGTCATTAAGTTTGGACTTCAAAAATGTCTGATCTATATTGCTAAGCATGTTAATTTTAAAGTATTGTCATGTAAAAAGGACAAAAAAATAGTGAGAGTTTTTAGTTTCTTTTACACCTGAGTACTGTTTGTGCTAATGCACCGAACAAGAGAAAGGCCCTGTGGAAAAACAGCAAAACAAAACACCGGCTCATGAAATTAAGAGTTAGTGTCATACAGTGTGTACCGATGAGGCAGAAGCACAAGGTACAAGTTGTCAGCAGCTGGTTTTCATGAACTTCTAAGGCTGATCTAGGAGATCGTACATCTATTATTTTACAGCATGTCAAAGCCCTAGAAACAGTCAGAGCTTTAAACAGTGCCAAGTCCTTCTTGCTACAACGACAGCATGAGCCACCCTGGCCACTGTCTGTATTAGCTTGCTTCCTTCTCATTCTGCATATGTTCACATTTAGTTCTTTTGACCAAACCTGTGTATTGTTTTAACACTACGACTCTTTGCAAAAGAGAGCTATTATTGCTGTTGCAGCACTGGATATAAGTTACTCTGCTATAATACTAGCCCAGAAAAAAGAATTATAGAAAAAATAAATAAATAAATAAATAAATCACAAAGATACAAAGAATTTATATATACCACCCCCAAAATTAATGAGAACAAGAGGGTCTAGTTAGCATCCATAAAAACAGTATACCTACCCAGTCTAGACATGGCTGTAGGAACTCAAACATGAACAGCTGAAGTGAAATTTTGGTTAATGGAGACATGATTTCATCCCCAGGTTCGGGGTTTTTTTCATTATCATCAACATTTCTATGAAGCTATTTAACTGCAGTCAATTAGTGACTTCATTAAACTGACAGGTTATGATACTGAATCCTGGAAATTATTTTAGCAATATCTCCTATCAGCTGCAGTGAGAATGTACACAGATCACAACAGGTAAACAAGATTATTTGTGTGAAGTAAACCTGTCATATAGCACTATGAAATATTTCCAGCTCAACCAGCTGGAAGTACACACAAAGTATTTGATATCTGGGTAGTACGATTCAAGGAGTCTGCAACTATGAACAAAATTACTTCTAAAAGACGAACTGAAATAATATTTTTAAAAGCAGTAAACAGTCATCACACTCTAGGGACAGTGAACAGTTTATACTGCTTTTAAAAATACAAATTACATTCTCCATTGTACAAGAATCTTGATGGGAAGCAAAGACGTGACCTTCCACATAACATCCTTTTTGAAAACACAACTGCTAACACAGACATGGTGTGAAGTGCTGCTTGTCACGATCTTGGTTTCAACACCATACCATAAATTCCCAGTGTCCCATTAGGGGCACTCACTCCATTTTCTTTTAACCAGAATAAAGCAGTTATGACATCAAATCCCTTCATGCTTAAAATGAAAATAAACAAACACAAAATATCCTTCACCTTTTTTTTTCCCCCTCTCTGCCAAGTACTGCTAAGCCACATGGCTCTACACATGAGCGGTTGTCAACAGGCTGCTCTGAAGCTGTTCTGGATGACAGGCTAGACAAAGTGATCCACCATTAGTAATACAGACATATTGAAGAATTTATCCTACTTCCCTTCCCTAATTACTGACATGCTGGAATTCATAGCTTTGTAAACGATTCTAATTTACTTTCTTAAAATGTACCAAGCAGCAATACAAAGCCTTCAAACGTTTTTTTTTAACATCGTGAATTGTGGAACTGCAGTCACATCTTTCCCTTTAAAAGAGTCCTTTGTATGCCTGAACTCCACAAAGGAAAAGGCATCAAATTTAAAAGAACAGCTGAAAATGTCTTGTCTGATTTACTGAAGTTGTCACTGAAATTCATCAGCATTACTGAGAACACTGTCTTATAATTTAAAAAGCCCTGCAGCAGCACTAACAAAACACCTCTTGGGTATCCCTCCTCAACAGAGCTATATGGCAGGCTACACAAAAATCCAGCTCTTACAGCAAGCCAATCAGTGTCAGCTGTTCCTCCATACTCCCAGTGTAATAAGAGTCCAAAAATCAACAAGAAAACTGATACGGAGACTCTACTTGGAGGAAAGAGAAAGAAGAAAAAAAACAAAACCACATCAAATAAATGAAAATCCATCTTCCCAACCCTCGCTAAACTGTCTGGAATTAAGAAATTAAAAACAAACCTTGAAGGTTCAAACGGACAAGAAAGTGACTTGAACAACCCCCTGAGCATGCCTATGCTGCAAGGCAGGCTTTACCTAC
This sequence comes from Thinocorus orbignyianus, assembly GCA_013400375.1. Taxonomy (NCBI): domain Eukaryota; kingdom Metazoa; phylum Chordata; class Aves; order Ciconiiformes; family Thinocoridae; genus Thinocorus; species Thinocorus orbignyianus. Next base: position 761,332 of record VXBW01006824.1, read on the forward strand.
ACTGGATTCCTCCAGCAGTTCCTGCTGTGGTGGTACCCAGTCACCCACACTGGAGAAACCTGGAAGCAGCGTCATATCCTTCTGGGCACCCCCCCGCTGAGGGAGGTGGTCCCAGGTGTGACACACACACACACAGTCTTGAGTGTAAGTGTGTAAATGCAACCACACTCCACTCATCACTCCATATGGGATTAAAAAATTGCACTTCCTAAACAATGCATGAAACTGCGACTGATGTGTTTTAGATCCCTTCAAAACCGGCTGTGAATCTGTCATGCTCAGGGTCAGAAAACACAGCTCTAGAAGAGTACATCTCCTAGTGGCAGTTAACACAAATTAGCTATTTTACAAAAAGAAATACCAAAATAATATCCCATTACACTGATAGGCAGTAACATACTATTTCAGATTTTTCAGACAATTACCTTAAATACTTCCTGCTCTGCCCAAATTAACATAAGCACATGCAGAAAATTAACTGGCTGTCTAGGAGCACTGTGGAACAGCACGAAAGTGGCACTACGCACAACAAATGCAGGTATTATGTTTCACCTCCTGACAGACAATAATGTGATTCTTGGGCTTTCATTACAGTTTAAAAGTCTACCAAAGGACTGTGACTCTGGTGGTAGGAATAAGATAATTTTATTACATTAAACTAATAGGAGTAATAACACAATTTCCAGTGTTTTTACACAGATTTCAGTTTCAAACCACAATATAGAGCAGAATGGGTAATACTGCAGTTCTAATAGGATTTATGAAAACATTTATTAATAAATGCTACCCAAAATAGTAGGGTAAAATCCTGCACCCGTTCAGAATCTACACTATCTGCCTAATGGAATCATGAATTTTCTTTAGACAGTAAGAGCTCAGATCTATCTTCAAACTTTAAAAATCCATTACTGCTCCCCAGCAATAAACTGGTAATTGAAACAGTTGGGTTGGCGCACAAATAACACTCTGATGTTAGAGAGCCTCCCAAACCTCAAAAATATGGAAGCCTTTAAGCTTCAGCAACATACTCTCTGGAGAGCTGATAGAGGAAATCACTAGGAAAAAAATTCTGGTACTGGCTTCAATTGCACCTCAGCAGAACTCTTTCAAGCTCCACAGTATGGAAATTGCTTGTGCCTGGCGCTGCTATGGCAGCCCCTTGGGTGTTGGGGACATGTTACTAGGTTCAATTTGCCCATGCAGAAAAACTAGTTCTGCAGCTGCTACTATAATTTAAATTTACAGCAGTGTCAGACTTTTAGCTTCTGCCTTTTAACACCATTTGCCAGGATTCAGAAAAAAAAAGGAAAGGTGAAAACACTATTTCATTCTGCCTGTCAATGTGCTAGGGAAAAAAAAAGGGAGGGAGTGGGTAGCATTTGAGCCATTAATTTCACTGTCATTCCAACAAATATAAACCACTCCCAATCCTGACATGTTAAGGTAAACTCATTAAATATACTTGCCTAAATAATTTCAGTTTCCAGCAATACAAAACAGGCAATATTTCAAACCTGTATTATCATCTTCTATTAATTGTTGCATAGTGTGTACTAGAGTTAAATTACTGTGAAGGCTCTGCATATTTACACTTGTTCATATTTCTAAAGAAATAGAAGTAGGTTGCTTGGTTTTGGAATTGAATATGGTAGGATACTTCGCAAATTTACCTTCAGTTATGTCTTTAAAGACATGCTGCTTCCCTTACCTTTCCACACATCTCTCCTCCACATCTGTAATGTATGCTACAGTGCCCTCTCATGGATACTAAATATCTAACAGGAGAAAGAGCGACTACCAGTCTTTTGAAACATCATTTCATCCAAGACATAACAGGTTTGTTAAAAAGTTAGTACTGGAGAAGAATTCATAAAAGCAGCTGACTGCTAACTGACATCGTTCATTAACACAAGCGTTCAACCTTGCATCCACAGTCATCACTGAACCCAAAGAATTTTAGGTGAAGGCAGTGTTTGAAAACACTTGTGGGGTAGGCTGAATCTTCCCCTCAGATATTACAGTATGAAATTAATCATCACGGTTTTCTCAAGTTATTCCACCCTCTTCCAGGAGTATCTTCAAATCAAGTCCCAGCTACTCCACAATCTCCTTTATTTCATATTCACAGTCACTGTAATGCAACACAGCATATCCAGGTCGTTTTTCACTGGGAGACATATCAATAACTCTTACAACAACAAATTATAATTATATATATACAATTACGTATATATTATTGTGTATATATAATTTTATATATATGTTATATATACAATTAATGTGGAGAAATAAAGACATTTGCCTTAAAATTCAGCCTCTCCAAGTATTAAAAGGACTAACAAACCCAAAAGAAAAACAGATTACATTTATCAAAATTGTGCAAACAGCTATGAAGGACAAGCAACATATCCAGTTGCATAAACACTATTTTAGCCAGAGAAGAACATCTCTTAAGCAGGATTTTTTTAGATCTGCATATGAGAAAATTGAGCAATTATCTACAAGTGACCGAACACAGACAAAACATTCAGGCTATTGCCTTTAAATAAAAATTTAAATAAAAATTTAAGGTTTAATAAAAGGTGTCAAATACAACAAAGCTGTACTTGTATAAAAGCTTGTAAACTTGAAGACGACGACAAACACTGGTTTAGCTCCTTTCCAAGTTACTGCATACATTGCACCTGTCACAAACCACCATCGACACCTTTAATAAATATCAAATAGAAGTGTTTAATAGCAATTTTAGCTCTAATTCAATAACAGTTTTGTTAAAAGTTTGGATTAGGAGCACAGGAGTTTGGAACTTTCTACAAAAAAAATCTGGATCATATTTTCAATGCAGAATATTTAAAGCAACTCTTATTATAGGCTGAATTGGATGTATTTTTAAAAGCCTGTTTTGCTTTTTTTAATTTAAAAGTTTCTGACACAATAACAGGAATTGATGTAATTACTCCACTTCTTAAAGACAGAGCATCTGGGATTGTTCAGACTAAATTCAAGCCATTTGAGCAGGCTGTGAAATGAGAAACAGCTACAAAGGTACAGGATATTTTGATCATGATTTAGACTACTGCTGGCATGTAACACATGTAAATTCAGGTAGAGTTATTCAATGTGCTAATTTCCATGTTCTGCTTCGGTATGTTCTACAGTTAGAGAAACATATATACAGATACATTGCATTTGTACACATGTCTACATGTGTGCATGTATATACACATAAAGTGTGAAATATCGCAACATTTAGTAAAATTTATCAAAAGCAGGAATACAATTTTCAGAGTTTGGAACAAAAAGTCAATTGTCTTCATTCCTAGAATTGGTTAAGAACAGGAGAAATAAATTTAATTTCTAAACCTGTTTTCTGACAGACAAAGAGCTCCTGATGTTATCTTTGCTTTGAAGATACACTTTGCAAATTCATAAGAGATAGGGAACTATGATACGAATTGTGACCTTCTAATAAAGAGTTCATATTAAAACCTATGCAATAGTTGTGTAATAAATAAAAGTATTCCTAACGAAAGGAATTCTAATGCTAGTAAAGAATTTCTTGTCTCAAACTTAATAGTGGGAAAAATAGAACTGATGCCCAGGTATGACTATATTTTGAAATATTTTTATGCACTTATTTTGTTTCCTACATTCAGATGCAAAAAAACCTATGGCAGGTACTTAAATATAAAATAACAAAAAGTTAGAGAAGTTAAAATGAAGCCTTTAATTTCATTCTATATTGAGGAGCCAAACCCAGATTCATTCACTGCAATTACAAGATCTCTTTCTACCTTGCTCAAAAATTAACGATTTTGGGAAACCAGCTCAGAGAATGTGGAAAAAGTTCACACAGGACAAATAAATCTTTTTAGTCTAGTGAAAAGTACTAAGTGTCAGAAATATTTCTAATTCACTGAAAATAATTTAATACAATTCTCTGCCATACACATGCTTCTGAGACAAAACACGCTAAGCAAAGATGTCCCATTCATATATAAAAAAACCTCAAACACTGATATGAAATTATGTAAAGCATTGTAGGTTAAACTGATTTCCACATACTTAAAACCTCAGTACCTATCTGAGCTTCCATTCACTTCATCTGAGAATCTTTAATTTGCTCTTCAAAAATAATTCAAAGATGCCCCAACAAACTGAAAGATGAATCCTAAAGATTGCAGATTGTGGGGCAACAGCTAGAAAATTATGGATGGGAAAGAGTAAAAAACATATTAGCCCAAGTAGGTATGAATTCTGCTCTTTAAGAATCGGCTATTTAAAGTATTTACTCAGAAGCAGCACTTCACAGAGAGAACAGATTCAGGCAAGCGGACAACAGACTGCAACCTGCGGCAGATACTGGAGCTCAGCTGTTTCTCTGTAAGACACTATTTCCTAAGGAAAACATTTCCCACAAACAGACAGGAAACTGCATCAGACATCAAATGTCTTGCAAGTGACATGTGAGTGCATTGTGTGGGAACAGAGCAGCAAAGTTATTACTCAGTCTCACACCTGCAGTTAATTAAATTTGGAGAAGAAGCTAAAGAGAATGGTAACATTTGTGTCAAATCTGCACTTAGTAAGTAAGAAACAGTTGAGAAACACAACTGGACTTTGATTTTAGGTCACAAAAAGTTATATCCAGTAGACTCACCAGGAGACTGCAAACTCTCCAGATTTAATACAGATTCCCTTAAATGACCCTTTGATGTTAATTCAAACTTGAATTCCCCAGAAAAAAATACATCCCCCAAAATTAACATCTTAATCACCTACTGGAAGCAGTCGAGGTAAATGCTATGCTGAGGCATAAAAAATAACTTTGAAATCATCGTCAAGAACAGAGAGCAAGCGATACTCCAGCAAAACCTTGCAAGTGTTCCATGGAAAGAAAGTATCAAGTGACTTCTCGTAAACCACGACCTAGCCTTCCCATGTTCTTCATACTGAAAACGTTCTGAAAAAAAATCAGGCAAGCCAGTTCAGCAGGGAGTTCATCTTACCTTTCAAAATCAGACTCCGAGTTCAAGTCTTTAGCCTCCTCCCTTTTATGTAATCTATCTTATATGGATTGTTGTGGTAGATGAAGAAACATTCTGGAAACATTTGCAGATAACTAAGTTAAATTCCCCAAATAAGGAGCTTTTGCTGATTTTGGGGGGTGGTTCTGGTTTTTATTTCTTAAACTAAGTGTTGCCTCTGGGGATTTTGACATTCAAAATTCTACACACACAAAAAAACAGTTCCTGAATGCATAGTTTGGAGAAGATAGATCCCAAATGCATTAATGGGGCTATTGCAGCATAGCAAAAACATAAACGTAGCCTACATTTATGTTGCTTTCTCAAAGCAACAATGATAAAAGCGTGTTAACTAGAGGTAAGAGGCGTATAGCAGGAACAAACTAAAAACTGTGAACAAATCCTGCCAGAAGATTGAAGTATGACTACAGAGAGAGAAATACTCATATGTGTCTAGGAATCCATTTCCACAACACTTAGAACAGCTGTCACACACAAGTCAATGCTAGTGAAGAAAATAAAACACTTCACCAACTGGGATATTTAGTCTTACATCATCCTTGAAATTTGGTGAGGCAAATAATAATATGCACAAAAAAGCACTCCACAAATGAAACCACTCAGAGCAGATCTTTGCAGAATGGTGCAAAAATGCTTGGGACTCCCACAAACCCACCCACTCAGAACTGCTGGTAGAGATCGCTAGTGACACGAGATGACATGATCGGCTGGTGACAGTGTTTGCCAGGGAAGGTCATTAGACTCATCTGTAATCAGGAGTAATGCTGGCCAGAAAGTATTAGCATATGGGTCATCAAAGGTTGTCTTTGGAAGGGCTTAGCATTTTAGCTCCATAACGCCAAAGCTAGCCAAGACAGCATTTTCAAGCTGTTACCTTTTACTCCAGAAACACATCTCCTCTTCTACAATTAGACTGCTGTGCAAGTATTGCAGCAAATTAATTCTTTTTATATATCAGTAAACAGCTATCAACTACTTAACACATATAAAATTCAAATAACTCCATTTCAACAATCCTTCTTCCCTTCTGTATATTTTGCACAAAAAAAACCCTGGACTTCTCTCATGTTTTGTCATAGATTAGTTGGTTTTAGGTGACATGAAAACAGATGACTCTATCCTCAAAGTGACATAGTGCTAAAATTCAGACTATCAAGCTTCTTTTGATCCTTTCAAGTGACAGGACTAGAAAACAGAACTGTTAAGCACTTCACCTGTCAAAAAAAAAAAAAAGCTAGACTTGAATTTCATCTTAATGTAGCCTGCCTAGTACCTTAATATAATACATGTGTAAATCCCCATGAAACTCAGGTCAGGCTAGAAGCAGCACTAGGGGTTAGCATCTAATACAAGCAATGCTATAGAGTCATCTTTAGAAAAAGTCTCAAGCTTTGTTCTGGTGGTGATGTTCACTACCTCTATCTATGATTACTGTGGTAAGAAAAGTGGCAACATCTGATGGTCCATTCAACAAGGCAACCTGCCACATTGTTTGGTTTTCAGAGAGATACAAGCTCTCCTACGGTGAAAACCGACAACACAGCTCCAGAGGAAGGACTTTTTTACCTTTTGACTAGCATTCAAAACAAACCATAAAATTAAGTACTAAATCCAAAAGCATTATTAGCAATGGCAATGGAAAAGCAGCTGGGGTAGTTTCCTCAGCTGAAGCAGTACAATGCCTATCAGTCACTGCTGCATCCCTCAAAAACTGGCTCTAAAACAGTGTTCTTTTCCTTCACAAGCTCTGTAGTGCTGCCATTTAAACCAGTTACTTACCAGCATGTACAGCCCAGAGTATCAATTTTGGAAATCACTGACCTATCACAAATCTCCTATTTGTTTGGGTTTGGGTTTTTTTTTGGGGGGGTTTACACCCACATCACTAAGATTGACTTAAAATTAATCTTAGCCAGTAAATGTGGTGAATGGTAGCAGAAGAAAAATTCATCTGTCAAGACAATGTAGGAGTCTATAATGGAAAATGATCCCAGAAATGTCATCATCCCATATATTTTCAAAGAACACATACTTGGTGCTATATTCTACCCTCAAAACAGAATTTTCATTAAAGGTATCATACACTAAAAAGACATTTTATCTCCAAATATGAGGTTTACCTTGACAGCAGGCTGGAAACTGCACAGTCCTACCCTAAAGACATACTTGTAAAGCCTATTTAGAAAGTGATTTTGCCACATTTCTTGCCTTTCCAGGGCAGGACTTTTCAAAGTAGTGAACTATTCATAAATTCCTGAATGCTAAAAGAAAAATACTACAAACTTCAGATAATCTGTAAATAACAGCCCAGCTGAGTGGTGAGACACAAAGGAAGATGGATCAATAACCTTATTGGCAGACTTACTAAACCTCCTTACAGAGATGAGGAAAGATGGGATTCACTTTATTTCCTACCACTAAATGCTTCAACTCACCATCAGTTTGAAGTGTTGACACCAAGAACTAATTTAGCTTGCATAATCATCACCAAATGATGACATATTTGAAACTCCTGTATAATACCTTACTACAGCATAAACAGAAAACACATTAATTAAACTATCTAAAAAATATAACCTGGTAAAAGATAATACAGAGCATTTTTGTCACTTGCTTGTCATAGTCACCAAGCACTTTCACATCTACTATAGCATGGGAATTCTGTTTCAGTCAAAAATCAGGAATGACAGCTGTGGAACCAAAATAGCTGCTGAAAAGATTTTTAACTTCCAGAGTCTTTTCCTTTCCTTGTGTCCTGTGTCCTGAAGCCTACAATGAAACCTACTTTTCCTCGTATAGACTCCTACTTCAAGTTAAAAGCTCAATGACATCACTGTATCACAGATGTTTGGAAAAATCAGTAATTTGAAAAAAATTTTCCAAAAATCATTGCAGAATGTAAAAAGGGCAAATATATTCTATTGCTCCAAATATAAGTAGCATCAAATAGCATCTTCACTTGTGGTTAACTTTAAAGCAGACATTGATTATTCCTGCACATACCAAGCCTTAACAACATCAATTGAAAGTGTTTTCTGCAAAACAGAGAAGGAATTCACATCAGACAAAATATTTCCTTTTCTTCTCCACAGACGTATAATCTGTAGCAATGATCTCTAACCAGAAAAAGTTAAATATGTTTTAAGTTTGTATGATATTTTATTTAATCTGAAAGCTTTTCTACTACCTAGATATAAATATCACACATCAAGCAGTAATTAAGGAGTAAGCACACTATGTTACTGTTGAAGGAAGAATTATTAAAACACAACATTGTTTTCAAATCTTTCAATAAGTGTAGGCTGGGTACAAGTTCTACAGTAAATAATTTATTTGATTTTCAGTAAGAACATATTTACATATAATCAAAACAAAACAAGGGATCTTTATAGTAACACTCAAACTTCTTTTAAGATATCACCAGAAATACAAGTAAAATAAACTGTGTTTATTGTAAATTACTGACACAGAACGTAGATTAAATACTTTCTATTTAAGTTCAAATATCTCACTGGACATTCAGAAAGGACTTTCCTAAAATTTGATAACTAACATTTTCTAATAGACAAATATTATCTAAAACAAACAGAAAAGGAAATGATACATAAAATTAGATATAGAGGAAGTAAATTAAAAAGTGTTTTGCTCATACAGCTGTTACCCAATGCACAAAAGACACTAACAGTCACAGAAGTCTATGAGAAACATCTGAAGACGCTCAGAGTGCAAAACTCTGTTCTGATGGAAGTGAAGGAACCACAGCTCATTGGCATGAGCCTGAGTATTTGACTATAATTCTTTGGCATGAAGGTTTCAGTGTTTGATGAGTTCAACTGTATTTCAGAGGAGTAAAATAATTTACGAACTTGGCTGGTATTGAAGTTACTGCATAACTTCAAGTACATAAATCTACCTTCACATATTATAAATTAAGCATTATGAGAAATGTTGTAGTTGCAAATTTCCACTTGTTCTCTGTAGAGCCACTTGTTATTTTAAGTTATTACCCTCAATGCAAGGTACATAGCATAACATAACATAACATTTGTGCTCTAAGTTATACTTGACATCCAAAGAGGATTGAAACGATTCATTTTTCCTAGCTAAAACACATCCTGAAGTTTGATTTGGGGTTTATTTTAGGATTGAGGTTTTAGGTTTTGTTGGTTTTGGGGTTTTTGTTTGTTGTTTCGGGGGTTTGTTTTGTTTTGTTTTTTAAATGAGCAAGAAAATCCAAACAATATCAAACTAAAAATTACAGAAAAATAAGCTTCAGTGGAAATGCAGGTATTCTTACAAACCATTCCAAATATGTCAAGGTTTGGGCAAAAAGAGATAGCTGAATATTCCATTTGCAATCCTAGAAATACATCAATATAAGCATACTTCTCTTTAGAACTGGGTGACAGCAAGGCTGCTAAGAAGGCAAAATTTACAGTATATTAAAAGTCAAAGAATCAGAAACTAGTGTCAGAGGGAAATTATCATAGGACAAAAACCCTTTAACCTAAATAGGTTTTGCAATATTGCTTTTAAAAAATATGAAGTTAAATATATATTTTATTCACAACTTCTTGACCAGAATAAAGAGAAAGATGCACTGCAGCTTTTGAGGGAGATACAAAGAGTGGTTAAGTGAATTACCTGTCAGATTTGGACTGTAAATGTCAGAAGGCAGGCAAGCCATGAAAACTGGAACACAAATCAGACATCCTTCATTCTAGCTCTGGTTTCCAGAAACTCATTATAAGATTTTGGGCAAGTCAGGAAATATCCATGTCTCATATTCCACACCTGCATTTGGGCTGACTGAGAAGTGTTACTTTGCTCCTCAATTTCCCTGTCATTATTAAAGGATATGAAAATGCCTGCTAGACTACCATACAATTTGCCAGATGAGAAGCTGATATATACTAAATGACACAGCAGCATTCTGAGTACCTGCAGTCCCTACAGCTACTGTGCTTTCCCATGAAAGGATCTGAATAAACAGTTCATAAGCAAACAACTTAAAATGTACATAGGTTTGGAAGTGATTTCACTGTAATCATTTGAGTATTAGAAATGTCAAGACAGCCATAAATTCTCAGTAATTAACCATCAAAGCAGGCCTCCTTTAAATGCAGATATTAAATGCTGAGAAAATTAATTAAGCTCAAATACCAAACATTACAACTTAAATCTCTAAGTGACAAACAAAACCTTGTGTTTCAGTCTGTAGGCTTTTCAGTAAGAGAGAGATAATTTTGTCTTTGAGAAGGCTTCAAATTCTGAAGAACATAAAAAAAAAAAAAAATTAAATGCATCCAAGGTCCTAAGAAATTAAGAACAAATTCAGTAAGCTGAGAAGAATCCTTTAGGCTCTGGGTCTACATGATCATGATCATTAAATGTACCATCAGTCAGCGTAAACCTCTACGACTTGCAAGTTAAACACTATTTCAAACAAGTTTCTTTCACAGACAATTTATCTTTATTTCTACAGTCAACTCTAACAAGAAGCATGCATATTCATCATGTCAAGGTGCAGCAATCTACAGCAAACAAGAACTTGGTGTGACCAAACAACTCATTGTTTTTGCAAAGAAGTCATTGAACATTTAATTTATTACAGAACAGATTCACGGATCTAGAAAACTCCCAATTCACACTCACCCAATTTTTGAATTAATTTTTTTCAGGTTACCTTTTTTTTTTCCCAACATTTTTTTTTTTTAATATAATTTTTGCTAGGAATTGGCAGTGCAAGGATAAGCTGCAGAAAGGTCAATGTAACAGCTTCTTGTTTAAATAATCTAATCAGTGTAGTCATCTTCAGTGATACATTCCTGGTTGGAGAAACACTGTACATTCTCTTTTAAGAATTTGCTTAATTTGATAAGAAAACAAGAGTCTGACAAGCCATGATGTATAAATTTACTGAGCCAGAGACATATTTAGAACTGTTGACCAAAGCTTTGATCCCTCAAGGAGGAAAAATAAATACATAAATAAAAAAGTAAGTTTCAGGCTCATAACTATTCTTTTCCTAGTACCAGAGGGTTTTAAGTAAATATGCTCAGGCAATCATCTACTAAGTAGCTGGAGAGCACTTAATTATATCATATCAAAACCTGTTCTTGTTTATGCGTTTCATTAAATTAAGACATCAAATCTCAAACCAGTAAATGTCAGCAACTCCTTTCCATGTCCATTAGGAGAGGCCAAGATCCTGGTCTGAGTCCATCACTTCCCCTCAAAGGCCCAAGATCTTTAAACTGAAAGAGGCAAGCAGCACCTCACAAGAGTTCACCTAATTCTTTTTCCTAATCTCCATCTATCCAGAAGTTCATTTATGCAACAACTAGTGATCCAAATTAGACTTTTTCAGCACCAGGAAAGAGGGTCTAACCATATTTGTCAAGAATTTAATATGCATTACAGTTTAATTAGCCCATTTATTTTTATTTATAGCTCCATACGAGACCAAGACATGTAATTTAGAAAGAAACACAAAAATCTATTTTCTACTGAACAAGTCATCATTGCTCTGCTAGCTACCTAGTTACAGTATTTTCAAAGGTAAAATCTCAAGTTAGGCACATTTATCAGAATGTAGAACCACAGAATGGTAAGTCTGAAGGGACCTTAAAGTTCATCTAGTTCAACCCCCTCCTGTCCTGGGCAGGGACACCTCCCACTAGACCAGGTTGCTCAAGATCCCATCCAACCTGACCTTTAAAATTTCCAGGGATGACGAATATTGTTCCAAATCTTTTCAATACTAATATTTACAGCATATCCAATACTATAAGCAGGAAAGATAAATATATCTTGGTATTATTGACAGAAGGTATTCAGTTGTCTTTGGTAAAGTAATACATTTAAAAAGACAAAAAAAAAAAAGCAAAGCAAAACTGAATTAGCAGAGAACACTCAGAAAATACAGTGCACAGAAAGTGAAAGGATGTGTAATGTGGGGAAAGATTTATACAACGGAGACGGTAAAGAGTAGTAATGAAGAGAATGATGCCAGAAAGAAAATTAGCATGGGAAGAAAATGACAGAAGATGATGAAAAAAAAAAAAAAAAAGTGTTTAAAGGACTTCATGTTCATTGGTAACACCACAGGTTTTTATGTATACAATTTAAGACAGTTTTCAATTTAAGGTTATTTTACATAGGCTGGAAATACAGAACTAGAAGTCTCCTTAGCAGTTTCTTTCAACCTTCTTCACCTATCTTCCTTTACATACACTCCTAATGAAACTGAAAACAAGTTCTTTAATAGATGAGAGAAAACATCAGAAAGCCAAGACACAGCTTCATTTTAACTACTTAAAAGAATACTGCGTTTCTGTGTTTTCTTTCACACAATAATATTAAATTAATACTAAATTTCTTTTACAAAAACGGGCCATTTAGCACATTAATTGCAAAGCATCTACTACGTAATGAAAAAACATGCTACTAGTAGTTTACAGGACACTGAAGTTATGATCATTTATATCTACGAATCAAGTCTACAGTTTCTGTAAGGAACAAGAAAAAGCAGTGCTGAGGGCATTTGACAAAAATCCAGGATATGTTTCAAATCCTTGCATGGCATTCTACAGATACGTTCAACTGTGTCCCATTGTAAGCCTGAAAATCTGATATGCTGGTGTATGCTGGATAAATCCTTTAATATGGATCCTTCCTGTCCTCCCTTCGCCCACAAATCATTGCTTTCTTTAACGCTCTTTTCAACAAAAGCAAACAGAGACTCAGCTCAGGCTGAAGTGGGAGCCAAATACGATTAGGCTTCAATCTATTTTTTTTTTCCAGCTCATCCAGAGTTCCTGTGGTAGAACTCATTAGGAGTGCATGAAAGCAGATAGCTCAAAGCCCTCATACTTATTCCTGGATTTAAATACAGATTGGAAATGAATGTCCTGTGGATAAATGCCTGTGAAAAACCCAGAGGAGAATAAGTGCTTGGGAGATTAAAAGATTTACTGTAACCTCTGTGAAAGCTGAACATTTAAAGGGCAGGAATTTTTCATTTTTCAATCAGCAAATTTAAAGGGGCATAGATTTATACATTATCTCAGCAAGTAATTAAAAGTCCTCTTCGTGTGTGCTCACATGTGCATACGTATACTTATTTTTATAAATCAGCAAATATAGATTACTAACAGATCATGCAACTATTCTGGTCAGTAAAATTAATACAAATGTTACATGTCTGAATTATTTTTTTTAAACAGCCCTTTGTCTAGCTCATAGAAGCAGTTCAGTTGGAAGCCAACTTTAAGATTGCTTGAGATCCCTTATTGAACTGAGGGCAAATATCTCCTACTTTACCCTCAATGAAAAGAAATTTCACATAAAACTTGATTTTGTAACTCTCCTCTTTTTTTCTGCTTACTCCATCATATTTACTTCCTGATACTCATGGGAAATGTAAACCTAGATGTGCTGAGAAACTGCTGTGACAAACCTGTGGCTTTACTTAACCATCCTCTTGTCCATTTCTTCCCTTTAAAAACCCAGAAGATTGCAGGAACACAGACGTATTCATGTGCACAAACAGCAAACATCTGTTTCACACCAAAGGCCAAGTATAACAGTCACATGCCTGAAGATTTTACTCTCCAAATCAGCCCACGCCACATACGGACAACAGCGTACACTGAGCACTGAGGCCATCTATGGCCCAACTAATCCTGTTTATGCCTTGATGGTTCTGAAATTACAAACATTCAGGAACTGTAGCCCACAAGCAAGCCTTTTGCAGGGGAAATGTGACTGCAGAATTTTGCACATTCACCTAATTTGCTTGAGTGCTATCCATCAGAAAGGGTACCCAGAGACTCTCACCATTCTCTGTGAGCAGAGTCACCAGTTTGCCTAACCTTCATCTGTCCCTGCGTTGTAGGGGCATATGCCCATCTGTCCTACGTTGCTCCCTTCCAAATTGTAGCTGAAGGCAACACACTCATGAGTGTCTTTGATACAGTAAATCGCGCAGATTTCTACCAGTGGGATTTATGTAAAAAATAAACACAAACACATTCCTACACATCTGATTTCACCTCCCCAAAGGCATTTTAAGAAAAAAATAAATTAAAAAAAAAAAAAAAACACAGATCAAGGCCCCAAACATTTACTAAGGACAAACCCTTCCTGAATTTGGCAGCAGCAGCTTCAGACACCAATAAATTGCCAAATAAGTGCAATATCCACCATAGGGTTTGGGGGTTTTTTAATTGTGAAAAGTCAAGGGCATTAGCATCTAATATTATTAGATTATTAGGTCTTGCACATTAACAACCGCTGAACAATAAAAACTTAATTTCAATCCTCACAAAGACAGGCGGAGGGGGAAGTTGTAAACTTGTGAGAAATTTTGTAAACATCGTGAAAACGTGGCTGCCAAAATTTTCAGTATTAAGTCAGGGAGTTAGGAATGACGACAAAAGTGACACTCTTGGGGAATTATTTCTTTGCAATTTAATTTGTCAGAAAATAACATCTGCATGGCAAGTATCACCAATAAAGAAAAGCAAGGAGGAAAAATGAATGCATACTTCAGCTAAGCTTTTTTTTTTTTATCCCTTCATAATATTGGTTTTGTACACACTGAAGTGAGGTACATATTTAACTGAAATTAAGTATATTGCTATTTGCTTATGGAAGAGAGTCAGAATATAAGGAGGTTATGTACTTGCAGCATGTTCTGCATACCAACAGAAAAGAAAGTTTGATACACTTCATTCCAAGGTAACTATTTAACATTTGGGTTTAAAACAGATGCTTTAGAGATGCGTGTTAAAAATCCCCAAATGGTATCAAGAGCACTTCACAGTTCAATTAGTGGTTTTGGTAAGCAAAAGACCACCAAGAACCTGCCTGTTTTTTCCTAATGCCACAGAAGGGTCTCCTAAATAAAACATCAGTATTCTTACGCTGTATGATCAGCACTATTACTAAAATACAGACACTTCTGTGGCAAGGATAGCAAGAGCATAAGGAACTCCACTGTTCTGAACACTGTTCAGAAAAGAAGGTTGAGAAAGCCAAGGCCGTTCCCACGAAGAATTAAATTAGCTTCCACAAAATGAAAATAATAATTCTTTCCCTTGGTCCTTCCTCTCCCTTTTATTCCAGGTAACACCCTGAGCCTCCCAAAGTGAATTTAGACAAAAAACCCCTACCCCAACAAGACTTCATTTTAATTTTTGATGCTACCAATATTTTGTGCTATTTATAATATCACTCTAGAGTCTTCACATTCCTTGTGCCTTACACAGTGATAAGAGAAACTGAATCCCCATCCTGAAGACTGCCAACATAGCAGATATAACATTACCATATGGTGTCAAATAATTCCACAGGTATCATAATCTAATTAAACTAGCAAAAGAAGAACAACTGATGAAACTGCAACATGACAAATATGCTATGGGTCATTTTATACTCCAAAAGAGTTTTATTCTAGAAGAGTCAAAAAGAGTTATGTATGCTTTATACTTCTATGAGAAAAGTTCCCAGGCTCATTCAGTTTCACATGCAAGGAAACCTGGATTCCTCAGAGAAAATGTGTTATTCATTACTTAGTTATTTAATGTTCAAATAATGTTATCTAAATTGGGAAAAATTCTCCTTGTGCTGAGCCAGACAGAAAGGGGGTTTTTTTGCATTGTATCTTCTTGCTATTTATATGGGGTTAAAAATGCAATACAGAGGTAGATTTTCTTGAAATGTAGTTCTGGTTATCAAGATCTCTCCATTTTTTTTTTATTCTTTTTTTTTTTTTTTTAAGTTGCATAGCATTGTAACATTATTTTGAAACCTGGATTAAAAGCAATGCAAACAAATCAAAACATCATGTAGATTCAAACAGTTGACAAATGCCACTGTTTAACTTTGAACTCTTTTCTCTGCTCAAAATCAAGCAGTACTCAGACAAGCATATCATTTAAGTTTTCCTCAGATAACGACTGAGTTCTTTTCCTAGGTTTCCTTGAAGAAGGAGGATGAAGAAATGAGAGGGTAATATGACTAGGGAGAGCACTGGTTTTTCACGTATCTCTTTTACTTTGTCATCTTGCAATGAAAAACATTCTAACTTCTGCTGGGTAATTTACACCAACCTGCCAGTGTCTGGCAGAAGAAACCAACCATCTGAGTTGGAAATACACACATCAAGATTTCAAGCGAATGTGAAGTAGAAATGCTATGAAAATTTATGGTAATTTCCTTAATGACTTTAAAATAGTCAGGAAGCAAAAAATATTTTACGTTCTGTCAGCTTTTCAATTACTTTGACATAAAAGACAAAGTTCTGTCCCCTGTCCCACAGTCGTCCCCACAGTTGTTCATTTACTCAATTGTAGTGATTTCCTACATTTCTATTTACCTCTGCAAGTTAATCCCATCCTATAAAAATGAATTTCCATGCCTGATTTTCCCATGAAAGTATCAAAAAGCACCAGCCTAGCCCTACCTGAATCCTACTATTCCTTCATTAGTCAGTCTCTTCATGACACAGCATTGATTCACTTTTATCCCGCATAAAAGTTTGTTCAGGGGTTCATGCCACAGGGGGTTGTGGAGGACACTTTACTACCAAAGAGTAAGCTTCTCCACAGGAACAGAGACCTTCTTAAGTTTTCCATGAGATTAAACAGTATGAGTCTAACCTCACATATCGTTACAGTAAAATGGTGTAGTAGGAAGCTGCTGTTGGCCTGATTACTGTTGTCAGTATCCTGCCTTTCCCGTAGGGCTTCTTTGGGTCACAGTGGGTGGTTTTCGACCTTACACAATGTCAAGAGAAAAGAAGCCTTAGGCACCTCATTTTTTACACAAAATAAACAAACTGAGCACATTTTAAAATCCACGCTGGGCTTTGTGTACATATTCCTGTCTCCTTCGGTCTCAAGAATGTCATGAAATGCTTTATTATCAAACTAATATAAAGGATGAAGCAGATACCGTTTGATTCCCCATCTCACCCCTCCCCAAGAAACTGCACTACATGTGTTTGCACATGCTGCCTCGGCCACCACACTTTAACAGCATCTCATCTATAGCAGGTGAACTGCAGAGCATGGAAAGCCCTGTCAGAACAGATTAAACAGAAGTCCTTTGGGTATCCATAAACAGTAAGTCATGATGACAACTCTCTGGGTAACTTTGAGGATCAGCTAAGCTTGATTATTCAAGCTTTTTATGATGACAATAAAATACACATAGTTGGCAGAAGAATAAAGTAATATTATAAAGATCATTTTCCAAAGAAATTTAAAAAGCAGATATAGGAAGGGATACATGTTTTTATCAAAATACACCAGGATTATTGAAATAGCACTGAACAGTAACTATACCACTTCATATTGCTGGTGGGAAAAAAAAATCTTGTATAAAGCTATGTTTTAGTAAACCTATCAATAATTAACATACTCCTAAAGACCTATTAAAAGTAGTAACACCTATTCTTGTTAAGTATTGGATTACATCAGTCATAATATGAGCACTAAACTACGAGAGGCTCTCTAGACTGTACTGAAAAATACCAAGATTTAAGAAAGGAAAAACCCTACATCATGCTGTATAAAAGTAGGTTCTCTAGACTATAAAGCTTGCAGGATCAGTGAATAAAACTGAATTAGAAGAAATGTAATCTACTTTCCAGAGCCATTAAGAATTGGGAAGCTTTATTCCTACTGATGTTCCCTTGAAAAGATCATCAACGTGACTTCTGATTTGACAAAATAAACACACACTATTTCAAAAATTCCTCTCAAAAGGAAACTATTGCAGTTCTTCAACAAAAGTACATTAAGTACAATTTTCAAAGATTAAAAAGTAAGTAGCAAATGACTACTGTATAGGACTGGCTAGGGGGATGCTGAATAAATGTGCTCCTTATAAAGCACAGCACTGGAATTTTCTTCCAAACTAGCCCAAGAACTAAAATATCTCTATCCAGAACAAGAATAAACTGTCATGATTTTTGTGTGTATATGTGTGTATACATACAAACTCATTGTGCTCAGATGCACACATATTTAAACGTAACCCAATCTTCTAATACTCGATCAATGTGATAAATGGATTTTGTAGGATGGGCTCTGTGTAATATCAAAGGAATCGTAAAAGCAGCAAATTATTTCCCCCATAACAGATTTACAGGTATATAACAGAATAAACTAAACCATAGTCCAAATTTCTAGCCTGAACCAAAAACCAAAGTAATTTATAACTATAGATACAAACATCTAGTCTCACAGAGATTAAATTAAGAGAGTCCATCTGTAGAAATAAACTCTTCTAGCTTTTAAAAAATAAAGTGTTGATAAAATTAAAACATTTCCTTGTTGAATAGTACTGAGACTTCTACACCAGCTATAAATTTACTTAATTATTCTTTCTTCAGCTATAAGATTTTTTTGTTGTTTCCATAATCTTCTAATCCGGAGCGTGTTCATAAGACTAGAGAGGCTTGCTGCTCTTCTTGAAACAATTTTTTTTCACAGCAGCATCTTTAAATGGCAACACTGCAATTCTGAATAATATATATTTTTCAAAGCTTGGCAGGTTCCAGGATCTTTTATTCAGCTTTCTCAAGCATATTTCATCTGTTTGTGACAAGGGTCACTGACATCAAAAGTCAGTGATAAAATCAAATGAAACAGTGAATTACTACTGCAGCTTTTTTTTCTTAAACATTTCAGGATTTCAAAACATTGGGATATGTAGTACTTTTTATATCAGTTTACAATGACAATTCTAAATACAGATCTATATTTTTTCCCTCAACATATATAAATTACTCTTTATTTAGTCTCAAATTCATGATAAGATGTGATCTGTGAGAAAAAATCCACCACACACACAAAATCAAGAAGATACAAGTTCAATATAAATTATTGGATCGTTTCTTAACAAGCTGATTTATTACTCCAGTGTTTAACTCAGCAGTCTACTGCTGACAATTTCAGTGGTTTACATTAAAAGTTAATGCATTTTAAGAAATAAAAAGTTTGAATGGGTATTAATATTGGCCTGCATGAAGACGAAATCTGTCTTGATACATCACTGAGCAAAATGATATCTATGTTATCTACCTACTGCATCCTGTATCTCTTCCCTCTATCACCACTAATGACACAAGAAAGATCTAAAAACAAAATCCATGTATACTCGTAGCTTTGTTCCTAGATTTCCTCTTTTACAGAAGAAGAATTTCATTTTGTTAATCTTTAACTAGATAGACTGTAACATGCATCAACAACAGTTCTGATTGCTACAGGCAAGTTGATGAAAAAAAAATACTGAAAAAGGCTTCAACATTTTGTTTTACATCTCAAAACCTTTCTAAGAATACAAATTTTACTGTCTTTGCTTTGCATCTGTCAAATAACACCAGCGACTTGACATTTTGAGTGGGGTTTTCTTGGCATTTTTTCCTTTTCCAACTATAAAGAAAAATCCAAGCATTGAGCTGTATATATCTTCCTTGTGATGTAAATTAAATAAGTAGGCCCCTGAATCTGTAAAACCAAAGTTTTCCTAGTGTATTTTCTACAGAACCTCAAAATAAATGAGGTGGAAAGGGATCTCTGGAATTCACTTTGCCCAACCTCCTACTCACACCTAATTTCAAAGTTAATCAGGTCAAGTTCTTAAAATCTCTAGAGAACAATTTACACAGCCTCTCAAGTAGCTTATTCCAGTGTTTATCCATTTTGTACCAAAGTTCTGAACGCTTTTTTCTTTATATCTAATCAGATTTTCCCTTGCTGCAAGTTGTGACTGTACCCTCTTGCCCTTTCACTGTTCAAATCCACCTCTTTGAAATCCCTCTAGAAAGTTGAAGGCTACAACAGGATCCCCCATTAGCCCTTCTTCACAGTAAACAAAACCAGCTTTGTCAACTCCTCTTCGTTAGTCAAGTGCTCCAGCAATCTAACCATTTTTAGTGAATGGTCCTCCAGACTCACTCCCTTTTGTTGATGCCTCTTTTGTACTGGGAGCCCAGAAATGGACACGGTGATCTCTAAAGCACAGAGTGCATAGTAATTGCTTTCCTCAAACTACAACTTATCCTTTTGCTAACAAAGCTTAGTGTGCAGTTAAGCCTTCATCTCAACAAAAGTTCATGAATCATGTTCAGCTAGTTGCCCACAAGGACACATAGGTCCTTTTTCCAAGGAAAAAAAAGGACTGGCTGCTCTCCAGCCAGTCGGTCCCCAGCCTCTGCTTGTGTATGTTTCAGGTGCAGGACTTCAGAGTTTTGTGTCTGTTGAACTTCATGACATTACTGCTGGGGTATTGATGACACACTGTACTCCATCACACTAATGATTTGACCATGTTCAGCATCATCTGCAGATTTGGTAAGTGCGGACTCCATCCCAGCACCGGGGTCACTAATGAAGATGTTAAACAGCATTGGCCTCACATCCTTGGGGAAAGCCACAACCAATAATCTGGCTATTAGACTCTGAAAGGTTAATCATTACACTTTGAATGTGACAGTTTGGCCAGCTTCTAATCTACTTTGTACTCCACTTGTCCAGCCCCTATCTCACCATTATGGTTGCAACAGTCCTATGGGTGACCATGATGAAAGCCTTTCTTAAGTCATTATATCCCCATGTTCACAGAGTCAGTCATTTCACCATAGAAAGTAATCAGGTTGGTCTTATGAAGTCTGCACATAAATCTGTGTTGGCTGTTTCCCAATCAACTTCCTCCATTTCACGTGCCTCCAAATGGTAAAAACTTGCTCCATAAACTTCCTCATCACTGATAACTGACTGGCTTCTAGTTCTTGCGTTTTCTGAAAACGGGTGCAACATTTACACTGAAAATTCTTCCACCACATGATGCCACAAGAAACAACCCTAGAGCCTCAACTATAATGCCCTGTGGGTGTGAGATCAGAGACTACTTGAAAAAGGTGAACCGCCTCTTTTAAAGACTTTTATTTTTTAATATACCACATAACAAAGACACTTCAGGGTATCACATCTGATCACTACTGAGCTGAGGGACCATCCCTAGTAGTATTTCAGCTTGAACTTGATTACATTTGTCTATGGTTCTTGTCTCAACTACCTTTGGTAAGAAGAATGCTGTCATTTTATCAGTAGAGTTCTGCTAATTCTTCCAGGAAAAAAGAAGTATTAAAGAAACTATTTTTTTCAAAAACAAAAAGAAGAAAAAAAAAAAGCAGCATTTAAATTTGAAGTTTGAGAATGATCTGCTATGTATATGCATCCATTTGTGTTTTACTATACAAAGTTCTACAACTCATAACATGACTGAACCAAATATAAGGATAATAGAGCTAAGTTCCGTCAGAACTGTGGCCACGTAATCATCGTTCTTCTTCAGTTTGATGATGAAATAAGGAAACATAGTACGAAAAGTACCAACCCAAGACCCAGAAGACACCCTAGGAAAAACTAGGATTTATTAATTGAACAGTTAAAACTGAGGACCAAGAAAAAGATTAAATTCTACTGGCTTTCCCCAGTGGAAACACATCTATTCACGATGTAAACTGCCAAGGCTTAGATCACTATGGAATTTGAGGACAGGAACGGAAGCAGGAGGAGAAATTTTAAATTCACTTTTGAATAATATTGCTATTCCTACTAGGATGGAATGAGAATTACTCAAAGGTAGGAATTGGGTTCTCCTGGAAAAAAAAGGACAAATGACTTCTTAAGTGTTCCCAAGAATAACTACAAATGGAACAGGTTCAACAGAAAAAAAAAAATAATACTCCATTTCTGAATAATCTTTCACATTATATTTCATATAATAAATTATATACCACCCCCATTGGAGAGGCTTGCATTTAAAGACATAATACCCTGTCAGAAAGTCTCTAGAGAAGAATTTTAATTTTGATTACAGAACGAAGAATTAGTTTAGCAAGTGAGCTTCCTTTGCTTACAATTAGTGTATCTTTCCAGCTCTCCCATTTCATATACATTGAAAACCTGGGGGGGACGTCTTGATTATGTCTACGTATCTCCAATGCTGTCGGCATAGGGCCTCCAGCCAGGCTAACCTGTAAGTATTAATGTCAGAAAGAAAGGAAAGTCATCATACAGATGAACTCATTCCCACAGTAGCAGTGTGACCCATTTATTTGAATTGGTGCTTCCTTGAGGATGTAAATTGAACCGGCACAAATGTGTGCTAACATTACATTCCTCAACAGAGTGAGGAACTTGTCTTTCTCTTGAAATCAACAAGAGTTTATAATTTCATTTGAGCTGTTCTTAGAACTCTGACCTTTAGATATATTTCACCCTACTGTGATGTATGTCAAGGATAAAAAATTAACTAAAGATTTCAGTGACATGACTATCAGGAAGAAAGCATATCTTGAATCAGAGGAAGAAAAGGTCATAAATAAGAAAAAGTCAGCATTACTGAAACGTGTGTCACATTTGATGACACCTGCTTTATTTTTCTTCTAGTTAGATATAGGACAAAGAGTCTTCTTAAATCCTGTGATATCCTAAAAATTAAAAAAAACAATGCCATGAAGGGCACAAAATTATCCTTTCAGATCCCGACTGAGGAATATAAACCTACATCTGAAGTAAGAAAAAATAACTGGATATAGGAAAAGGTAGCTCTGGGGAAATTAATACCAGGAAATGTTGATAAACTTAGAGCGTTGTCATGACTCATAGAAGATTTGTTGCCTATCAGACGCCAGAGCAGAAAAATAACCCGTTATATTATTAAAAGAAGATAAGTTACTGAGAAGGTCTGGAAGGAAGCCACAGTCATCATAATCTATATTGGACCTAGTGATATAAACAGAACTAAATGGAGATCCTGCAAAACAGGTTTCAACAGTTTGTTCATTATACATGCAAGCAGAGACCAAATGCCAGAGTCCTCAGAAATGAGACTGGTGCCACACTCCGGGAGAAGCAAAGAATGGCAGACCAACATCTCAGCACAGTTCAGAAACACCACAGACAGACAAATATCACTCCCAGCATAACTAGACCTTACACAGCTAATTTTGATTAACAGTATTCCTACCACAGCATAAAACATTATGATAACACTTGTCTAAAGCAACATTAACTTTCAAATGGAGAAACACAACAGTTCAGATAAGTACGAACTGGTATGGGTGTCTAGCCTGAAGCCATACAAGGAGGGGGAAGGAACAGAGTGATCAAATAGAAGCAACCGATGTTAAGCAGAGGGGCAAAGAGAGAAAGATGACAGTCAGCTTTTGCACTTTTCACAAGCATATTTTAAGTACAAATTTGATCACTGCAAGGACAGTTATTTTTCAACACAGAAGAAAAAGGGTTGTACATTTAGGAGTAACATAAATTCCTGAAGACAAAGACAAGTGCCTAAAAAGGACAAGTGAACTGTGAGAGAACAACATTTGGAGCATACAGAGTAAGAAATAGGAGTACGGAAGAGGATTTAAAGTAGGAAGATTTTCACCCTCTGCTGCACGTAAGAGTATCTTTGTAATTAGCCCCCACTGTCTTAGCACAGCAATCAGAAACCCTATCCAGGTTTGCTAGAAGGCAGCAAAGCGAGGACCCCTTTCTGAACTTGTTTCAGCTGTCTGATACTGTTGTAGAATTTTTTATGGACAGCTATCTATGCCCTTTGGATGGAGAGAACTTGCTAAGCACCACCTTGCACAGAGGCAGCACACAAAAGGAGGGAACTCTATACAGCCGGGGATATTAAAAGAGAACCTGTGCAGTCTTATGTTCATTCAAGTTTTCTATCTGAATACAATTCTTTCTAACTATTGCAACTTGGAGTTAGAGACTTGTTTAGACCCTGCGTAGATGTTCTTGACTGTTGAGACTCTTGATATACTTTAAACAGCTTGATTCATAATAATCCGCCACAGAAGTTTTTATTCAGTTGTCACTTAAGATGGTAGAAAGGAAAGTAATCTGCCAGTGGAGATCAAAACTAAACTTCAAAGGATGTAAGCACATTCTTAAGTGGACTTGATAAACAATAAGGAACTTCAAAAATGCTTTAACCATATTTACCTAGAAATTTCTACTTATCACCCAGCTTCTGAAGAATTAATCATAATTAATGAACACAGTTACCTAAGCTCCTATAATATTTTTTTTTCATTCTTTTGTGCTAGTCAGTGGACCAGTTACCAGGTACACTACATGAAAAATCATTTAATTACAAGGAATTTCTCCTCCCCAAATACAAAATGATATTTTGGGGATTGCTAAAATGTATGTTACCTTTGTGACTGCACAGCATTATTGAAGTTATTCCAGATTAATTTTCTCCCCAGTCTCTCCACAACTTATTATAGTGCCAGGGTTTACCCATGATGGGCCTGTATTAAAATTTGGTAATGTCCCTTTGTATTTATTTGTAGTAGGTAGTGGTCAGCTAACTACAGTAAGTCTACAGTGGATGTCTGCATGCATGTAAAGAGTTTGTCCATAATTGCTATCCATCCAGTACTTTTTGTATACTCACAAAGCCAAGTGGATCCTGCTGTGCTTATTAGGGAACTACGATAATCATTCACGTGACTGGTGTGAGATGGCACTTTCTTTAAGCTTAATTCTTTCAGTGATGCACAAGTAACCTTGTGATAAAACTTTGTGCTGAACTATGATGTCATACATGTGGGGTTTTTTTAAATAAAGTTCTGCAAACACAAGTAGTGCTTTAAAAGCGTATCTTGCTTACAGAAGTCCTCTTAAAAGCAAACACTATGTTAATAGTTGACTAACTGGAATAAGAACATGATGAAAACAGACAAGTGCTTTGGAATGAGAAGAAAGATTTACATCTGGGAGCAGTGGAAGCGACAACACACTGCCCTCAGCCAGTCTTCCTTGTCCAGAGATCTCCAGCTTTGACATTTGGGAGGTATTACAGAATACCCAGAAGGAATCTGCTGTGCTGCTTTACAAAATACTGGCATATGTGACCCACAAACCAGAAGCTTAAAACCAAAGGATAACTCTCATTGAATTCACTGTTAACCGGCTATGAGGCTCTGCATTAGAACATGACATTACAAAAAAAGAGTTCGCAACCACAAAACAGTAAAATAGTGGTTATGGTGCAAGTTCTTCCTTTATCTTGAGAAGAACCCATTACAGGTCACTGCTAGACACATCTTCTAGAGACATCCCAAGCTGATCCGACAGCACTTGTTCCCCAGAAAACTAACAGAAAAATCTGCTCCTTGGAAGGAGAACGTTTTCCTGAAGATTTCCTCAATTATTCAGTGCCTGACCCAGTGCTCTTTCAGAGAAAGAAGGACTAATGCTACAAAAGTAGCAGGTGGCACCATTTCCCTGAAAGCTCTAGCTTAGTAATTTACCACCTCAAAGTGAGATTCTGTCTGCCTCAGTTTCATGACCAAAAATGTGCCAGCAGAGGTGTTAAGCAAAGAAAGAAGCTCAGAACCAGAAAAGATCCAACAACAAAAAAGTGCAAGGAAGGAAACTCTCCAGTGCTTTAGGTCCATCTTTGGATTTCCTACCTGCAGGGCTATCAGAAGTTAGGGTTTAGATGGGGAAAAAACAAACAAACAAAAAGGCTGTAAAAGTATTTTCTCTGACCAGTGTGCAAAAATCTCATGCATAAATATTATGCATGGAATTCCCAGAAAGTGTCGTCGTAGGAAATTACATTCAACAACCAAATGTAGTTAGAAAAAAAAGTAAAAGTGTGTGAAACGATTTTTTCCTCAAATTTTAGTGTATATTTCACTATAACAATCAAATTATTATTCATTCTTAAATAATTTTAGGGTTGAAGTTAGTTATTTACTTTTGACAATTAGCAAGGGATGTTTAATTCTCCCTTTCTTCCATGCACTCACTATCCTGAAAAAAAATAAGTTGTAGGCCAGTTTAGTTTATAAGTAAATGAACCTTGCTAAATTAGATCGTCTTTTGTCTGGGTTATGAATTCAGAGAGCTAAACTACTGCCAAATGCCCCACTGGATCCTATGTTTCAAAAGAATAACACTAAAAAAATCAATTTTAAAAGTGAAAGTTTTATGAATTTGGTGGCATTTCTCCACTTGTTTCCTAATGTACTGCAAAGGAAAGCAGTTTTAGTTTTTGTCCTAACCATGCCTCATTCACTCATGATGATTCAGCAGTTTACACAAAAGGAAGCACAGGGGAAATTCTGGTTTACATCTTAATACTTAAAATCTTAATAACTATCAGTTTTCTCCCTTGTACTGCAATGCATTTGTATCCACAGTGTCTGTAGAAAAGTGAGTCTTACTCCTGCTGGCCAGAATAAACGGTTTCCCACAAGAGGTCATCTCTTCCCATAGCATCCAGGTCGGTTTTGTCACAAGTTTTACAGTGTCAGCAGACCAGACAAGAAAGGCATTTTGCCCTCTTTTAATCCTAAAACTTATTCAAAATCTCCACTGACTTGCTTGTCACCTTGCTACTGAATGTATGAGAGCAGAAAGTCAAAGAAGTCACCAGCAAGAAGAATATATTGTAGGGTATAACAAGGAAAGCATAAGAAGTCTTTTTAAGTGACATAAAAGGCAATTATTAGGAGGAAGGAACATGGAAAAATCTGTTGCTCCTAAGCACATACAGTTCAATAACAGAAGTGGTGGCATCTCACCAAGTCCTGTTAAGTCATTGCAAATCACCGTACCAAGTAATGACAGGAGAAACAAGATCATTTTTGTGACTGTACAGTGTGCTTTTCTGAGGCTGCTCTGCCCCAGGAAGGAACCAAGTGGGTACTAAAACAACAAAGCTGCCAAGATGACAGATAAGCAACCAGCAAAACTTTTAAAGTAAATCTAGTGAGTTTTTCAAATTCAGTACAAATACCAATACAGCAGCACAGAAATGTTGCTTTTAACCCCACACGACACATTATTTATTAATTGATTATTTGCAGAGATTAATAGGGTTTGTGCTTAAGCAACCTACCTTATAAAATCATGCGGTGATACTCTAGTAACATGCTCTGCTATTTTTGTCCAGCAGATAAAAGCTACTTCTCACAGTGACTCATGATGACTATAGCGTAACAGCTTTAATTACACAGTCAAACACTAATACAGCTGAACCCTACAGTCCATTGCAAATATTTGGAAACAAGGCATGGGCTGTTGCCTCACATAAATCAGTCCTCCATTTCCATAAGCCCTTGTGATATAAACTACACAAATCCATCCAGCTTTGCAGGAATAATTCAGAGATGAAAAAAGAAGAGAAAAAAAAAGAAAAAAGGAGAAGATGTCACAATTCCAATATTCTTCCCAACCTTTCCACTTACATTGGTTTCACATCAACACACAACTTTGCAAAGGCATATACAACTCATAGCAGAGTTCACGAACCACTGTATTCAGAAATGGCGAATGGGGCTTTCTTGCGTGCAGGGCAAGTACCTCACTCATTCAACAGGAAATAAAAAATTAATAACTACCGACGACAAAGCCTTAGAAGTCAATCTCATAGAGCAGAACACTTACGTGTTTTTACTTTACAGCAGAATTTAGTCTCAAGAATGATAATCTGGACACTGAGCATACCAGCTGCCTTGTGCAACCATTGGACTTCCATACAAATAATACCATTATCATAACTAAGGTAACCTACTGACATACAATGAATAAACAGCACTGTGCACGTTTAACAGTTACTTCAGTTACACCAGTGACCTTCAAAAAGTGTCATTTGTGTGCAGATGATAAACTGAAAGAGTCAAGTCATAATTTTTTTCAGTCATGGTCACATGTCAGCTGAGTCTGCTGAGGTCTAACCAAGAAAACAGACATTAATTCAAAAAACATTACCCATGTTTCAGATATATTAGTTTTGACAAAATCTAGTACAGTAGAAATTCCATCAGGTTCCAATTGCTACTTGACTTAGATGTCAAACAGGATCTCTGTCGAAAGTGAGGGGAGGGTGGTAACTCAAACATTCAGCTCCTACTCAGCTCTAAGTTTTAGCAAGAAATATTTAATATTGGTCTTTATTTCACTCACAATATTAAGTTTAAAAAACCAAAACACTGAAATTTCAAAGTTTGGTGACATGAGAAAATCAATTCCATATGTTCTTCTCTACATTATTCTCTCAAAGAAGTGCTACTTTTGATGATGCTCAAATACGTGCCAGATTTGAAATGCCTCAAGTTTCAGGCAACCCCCCAAAATAACCACATTTTGAAACAAAGAGCTAGATAGTCAATCAGCTATTTTCTGACTACACATGGATGCAGCTACACACAACAGGGATATTTTTAAGGAGTAAGAAAGAAACGTGCCACTATACTACTACTTGGATCCTCTCTAGAATATAAATGTTGAAGCACGTTTGATGCTTTTTGACACTAATTTCAGTGTGGCTGATAACACAGTTTTACCTTAACTGAAAATAGCACTAACATTAGACTGTGTTTACTTGCTTACAGAAAGAATACCTTTGCTTAGAGAAAGAATATATTTGTGGGTAACTATATTGCATCAAGTAAGAAATCAATCTTTCTTTACACATTTTCACAGCTCCTACTAATGGTAGTGATATTCTTCCTAAGCTTGAGCTACAACAGTCCAAACATTGTCCTGCAACTTCAAGACAAAACTATTTGTGTTGTTCAGTGTTATGGAGTTGTATTTTTTCTTTTATTATTTTAAGGCAACGAACAACACCTTCTACATAGCAAAGCACTCGCATCTAACAGACTTCAGCAACATACCCAAAATTATTCCCAATTCTTAAACACAGAAAAAAAGAAGAGATTATTAAAAAACATCTCCAATCCTGTCTAAGGATTAGCATCCTGCATGTCCTCCAGATTGGACAGGAAGCAACTCGCAGCATAAAGTATTAAGCCATGTGTGTGGTCTGAAAGTCTTAAATACTTCATATTAAGACCATAATTTTTGTGACACAGTGCATAGAAGCAGATAGTACAGCAAAATTGAGTACTACCTGTTATGAAATTGGGAAAATTAAAACATAGTAATTTGTTTTTTTCTTGTCAGGGGCCCTTATTTGACTCTACTATCTGATCTACTGGTCTTACCGATGGCTTGCTTCATGGTGTACAACACACTCTGATAATAGCAAAATATACCACCTACTACAAAATGCTTTCCGCAAAGCTGTCAACAAAATCAAAATAACCTTTTTTCCATCTCTGTTTGACTTCAGTCATGATCTTTAAACACATTTATGCTTGTTATATGTTGAATACTGAATAAGCAAACTGACGTTAGAGGAGTTTTGGAATGCATTTGGTCTATGACACATATTTGTCTCTATTTTTTGGCAACCACCTCACGTTTATTATAAACAAACATACACCTAACAAGTATAACCTTTCTAAGTAGACCATGAAACTCAGAATGTCACTGGTCATGCTGAAAACCATCCAAACTGCAAATGGAATGAGAAAGAATCTGAATCAACATCATCACATAAACAAAATATAAAATGAAAACACATGTAACAACACAGACATTACACTTGTAGCTATTTGACAGATGCTCATGCTACGGATGACCCCAAGCACTCTGAAATCATCAAGAGCCTTTCACTTAACTTCAAAGGATTTGTTGGCTGAATTTAAAAAGAAAGAAAAAAAAAAAAAACAACAAACAAAAACCACAAAACCACGAAAAACAACACACAAACAAACCTGCTTAAACTCATATGTATTGACACTACTGCAAATTGCTGCAATTTTCAGATCAAAACATAGCAAAACGGTATAGATAGTTTAATGCTCACCGTTGTCACTTTTGAGATTTCCATTGCTGAGCTGTTTTAACCTCTTCTGATGGGATTTGCCATTGTAGTGGATCTGTGCCTGAGCAGCTGAGTTCAGTTGAATATTACAAACATTACACAAAGTGAAATTTGTGTGTTTCTTTTCTCTTTCCTTCTTTTCTTCAGTGCCATCAGATGCTAATTCTTTCTCACCTTCCCTGTCTGGGACAGATGTGAAATCTGAATTGTATGAGTGGTTATCAACTGGTAAATCAGGGCTCCAGGGCTTCTTCATATTTTCTGGAGGGAAAAAAAAAAAAAAA